>JAQQSZ010000025.1:45724-70859 GCA_028646595.1 Phalanger gymnotis | reverse complement strand
GTGGGGGGGGAGGAAATGGGGAGAAAATTTGTAATTCAAACGCCTGTGAAAATCAATGCTGAAAACTAAACATATTAAAAATAAATTAAAATAAAAATCTTTCAAATGAAGTTTCAGTAAGTGTTTTGAATTCAGTTTTAAAAAATAGAAAGATGCAATTCCTTCCAATTAGTTTGCAAGAGCAACTGCTTGACATCAGGGAAGACTGAAGTTTACTAGCGCAATTTCAACTCAAACCTTTTTGGCATTGGTAGCGAGATGGCACAATGGAGTCAGGAGGCCCCGAGTTCAAATGTCATCTCAGACACTAGCCGTGCTTATCTAAGTCACTTCACCCTGCTTGCCTAAGTTTCCTCCTCTGTCAGATGAGCTAAAGAAGGAAATAGGAAACCCCTCCAGGATCTTTGCCAAGAAAACCCCAAATGGGGTTACAGAGAGTTGGACATGACTGAGTAGACTCAAAAACAACATCGAACAAGTCCCATGACTAAATAATGGGTGGCCAGTGATCTCCTTCCATGTGCGTCTGTGTTTCTTTGTGAAGTGTCCGTCAGCTGTGAGGGCCGTTAAAGCAATATCTTTACAAACTCAGCATAGACTCTGACCTCTGAAGTTCTGGATCATGAAATGGTTTGGTTTAAAGCAAAATCTTTGAAAATAATGAGGCCTCTTCAATAACTGTCCTTGCCAAATTAGATTTACTAATATTGGCATTAACAATGATAGCAAAAAGATTTTTTGTATTGTTATATAAAATACAAATTCTTTAAAAATATTGTTTACCTTGTGTCAACCTTTTAGAATTTCTATTTTTGTGTACGTTTTATAATGTACATGATATATTAGTATAGTAGCAAATTATTTTTAGAAAATCTGTAAACTGCATGAATCATTTTAAAAATTATTCGGGTAACAAATATCTTTTGATTAATATGCTCTTCTTACCACCACTTCTCCGTTAAGCAAATTAAAAATAAAACAAAAACAAAACAGATCCCTCAGTACATATCTATAAAGTGTGAAAAAACCAAATTCTTATGTTAACTGTGTCTTAAAATGTAGGTCTTTTTCTGCATTTTAGCTTCATCGCCTCTCTCTCTTTCAGGAGGCAAGTTGAATCTTTTGTCTTCATTCTTTTGGATGCATGGTTTATCAGAATTAGTTAGACGAGAGTTCTAAAGCCTTTCAAAGTTGTTTTTCTTCATAATGTTGTTGGCGTCGTATAAATCATTCTGGTTCTGCCCGCTTTGCTTTGCATTGGTTCATAAAGGTTTTCCTGGTTTCCACCGACACTGTCCATCTCATTATTTCTTATTGGCCCAGTAGCATTCTGTTGTGTTCATAAATCACAGTTTGTTTAGCCATTACCCAGAAAGAGGACAGTTCTTGGGTTTCCAATTTCTGGCGACCATGAAGAGCTGCTGTAAATAGTTTTGTGCCTCTAGGTTCTTTTCTTCTCTTTAATCTCACTGGGGTATAGGCCTCATGGTGATATTGCTAGATTATAGGGTATACAGTTTGGTAACCTTTTGGGCATAGATTCAAATACTTCCTAGAATGGCTGGACCAATTCACAGCTCTGCAACAATGTGCTATCATACCTATTTTCTTGTAGCCCTGCCTAGCATTTGTTATTTTCCTTTTTTTTTTTTTTTTGCCTGTTTGACAGTATGTGTGAAGTGGAAACTCAAATTGGTTTTAATTTGCATTTCTTTAAGTATTAGTATTTTGGACATCTTTTATTTGACTGTTGGTAGTTTGGCTTTTTTCCTTTGAAAGTTTTCTGTTCATATCCTTTGACCATTTATCTATTGGAGAATGGTACTTAGAAAATAATTTGATTTAGTTTCTTATGAATCTTGGAAACAAGACCTTTATCAGAGAAACTTGCTTCAGAGATTTTCTCCCCCTACATGTATACACTTTAACAATCTATATATGAGATCCTTGATCATTGACAAATGAATGGACATGCCATGGGAGCAATGGAATTGTATCTGCCTTGAAATCCTTGCTATAAATGAAATCAGAAACCAAGAGTGGCTCACAGATTCTCCTTGGAGGGGCAAATAAAAGATTTGGTAGAGACGGTTTTATTGTGTGCCTAACGGCCGTAAGGAACCTCATTCCATGGGACATTTGGAGTCCATTAAAATGTGGATTCGTTGCAAACAAGGATTGTTTCATTCTTTATACTTGTATCTCCAGTGCCTTCCTAGCACATAGTAGATGCTTAATAAGTCCCTGTTGATTGGTTTTTCTTGTGATAAGTTTTTGTAAAAAAGATGAGCATGAAGATAATTGTAGGCTATGCATCAACATTTGTTGGAGAGGGTAAATGTGTAGAGAAATTCTATGAAGATCTTGATATAACCCTTCAAAAATTATATCCTCATTGACCTTGATACTTAGTGACTTCTATGCAAAATTGGAAATAGATGAGGATAGTGAGAAATATTTTAGAAAACCTAGATTAGGAATAAGGAATGAGAGAGGTTAGAAATTTGTGGGCTCCACAGAAATCTTGTGCCCATCTGCATGAATACTTTATTTGAGAACAGAATTGTCAGGGGCTGGAAAACACAAGTACCAAATAGCATCATAAAAGTCATACTGATTATATCATAATAGATAGAAAATGACTTGTTAACTGATGTGGGAGTTGTTCCTGAGTCAGCCGCCTGCTTAGGTGACTTGTGAGAGCAAAGGTCAATGCTACAAAAGAGATTAAAATAGAAAAATGACATGTGGTCAGCTGAGACAACATACTCTTGACCTGTCCATGCAAGGTATCAGTTATGCAAAGCCCATAGGCAGAAAGGGCAGTAGATACAGGCTATATAATAATTTCATGTACAACTTTAATTGTAAATCAGTTACTCGGGGCCCAGAGAGCCTCAAAGTGCCTCATTCAGCAAACACTTGATTTACCTAGTGAGAGAGGGTGGCCAAAGGCCAGTCTTAGGTGAAGTGTTATTGAGAAGGGCGACCCACCTGAGTTCCAGACTTGCTTACATGAGAAATAGAAGAGGTATGGAAGAGAACAGAGAGAAGCAGCAGCTGATTAAGACCAAGTGTAACTAGAGGAGATCTGTGCTTGGGGATCACACAGCTATGTGAGTGGTCATGGATTGATTCACAAGGAACCTTAAAGGGAGAAACATTCCAAAGGCATGGAAAGACTCCCAGACGTTATTAATTCTGAGAAAAGGTGACTGAGTGAGAACATCAACAAATCAGCATAAATGCTTTCTTTCCCATGTGTCGAAAATTTTTATGAGACTCATCTGCACATACATTGAAAGCATCCTCAATGAGCAGGTTAGTAGGAGACAGGCAGGCTTTTACAAACAATATCCCACAGTAGACCACATCTTTACCATTGCCCTTTTGACTATAAGATCCTGCTGTGTTATTTGTTGTGAAAAAACATTTGACTCCATAGAGCAAAATGCTACCTTAAAGGCTCTTTTCCAACAAGGTACCTCCATGTATTTATCAAAATAATTCAAGATTCTTTGAAAAATATAGCAACAGAGATAGCAGCCTTGTTTGATGACCCCTTCCTCGTAAATGTAAGGGAGGCTTATGGTCACCAAATTTGTTCATCGTTGGGATGGAGGAGGTCAGCTCAGTCTGAGCTGAAGAGGGGGATTCCTTTTGGATCGTGAGGACCTGTAGATAGTCCTGTTTGTGAATGACATCATTCTGGTTTCATCAAACATTGCAAAACCTCCTACTAGAGAGAGGTAACCACTCAAAAGAGTTTGGTTTCATCATTCATGCACAGAAAGCCAAGTCAGTGTAGAATGTCTATTTCTTTTGGAACTAAAGTCACTAAGCTGTATGTCACTGCTAGGCCTATATCTCAGTGAGGTCAGATAAAGAGGAAAAGGACCCATATGTACATAAACATTTACAGCAGCTATTTCTGTAATGTCAAAGAATTGGAAACTAAGGTGATGCCAATCGGTTGGGAAATGGCTGAACAAATTATAGAAGGTGAATGTAACGATGTTGTTGTGCCCTAAGAAGTGATGAAAGGGATGGTTTCAGAGACACTTGGGAAAATTTGTATGAACTGATGCAGAATGAAATGAACAGAACTAGGAGAACAGTTCACACGGTACTAACAAAATTGTGAAGATAGACAGTTTTGAAAGACTTAAGAACTCTCATCAATGTAGTGATCAGTCATTATTCGAGAGGACTAAAGATGAAGAATGGTACTTCCCTCCTGACAGAAGCATAGACTTAAATATGCAGAATGAGACACATGTTGTTGGACATAACCAATATGGGTATTTGTTTTGCTTGATTTTGCATGTTTGTTACAAGGTTTTTATTTTGTTTTTCCTTCAGGGGAAAGAAGGAGGGAGAAAAAATAATTAGAAAAATAAAAAGGTGCAAAAAGAAGAATTTCTATTGCTTATATAATGACATGTAGTTGTAGACATGACCTATTGAGCTTGTCTATCAGTGTATCAATGTGTGTGTGTGTGTGTATAATGTATATATACATATTATAACATGTATATCTATTACCTATCTGGGATAAATAATACAAATAGACAACAAATTGGACCCAGAATTAAGAGGGGAGTGGGTTGGATTGACTTCTTCAAATGTAACAGTATTGTATGGCTACAATTTATTTTTTAAAAATTTTTTATAAATTTATTTTTTATTTTTAGTTTACAGCACTCAGTTCCTCAGGTTTTTGTGTTCCAAATTTTCTCTCCCTCCTACTCCTCCTCCCAACCCCCCAAGATGGCACGTAATCCAATGTAGGCTCTACATAGACCTTCACATTGAACTTATTTACATAATAGTCCAGTCGTAATGAAGAATTTTAGCCAATGGAATGAATCATGAGAAAGGAGAAACAAAACCAAAAAAGAAGGAAAAAGAAAAAAAAGAGAGCAAAAAGTTTGCCTCAGTCTGCATTCAGACTCCATAATTCTTTCTCTGGATGTGCATAGCTTTTTCCATCATGAGGCTTTTGGAGCTGCCTTTGAACCTTGCATTGATGGGAGGAGTCAGATTTACCAAAGTTTGTCCTTACAGATACCGTGTGTCTGTAATCATGTATAATGATCTCCTGGTTCTTTTCCCCTCACTCAGCAGCAGTTCATATATGTCACTCCAGGTTATAATGAAGTCCATCTGCTCCTCATTTTTTATAGCACAGTAGTATTACATTATATACCACAATTCATATGCCACAATTTGTGTAGCCATTCCACAATTGATAGGTATCCCCTTAATTTCCAATTCTTTGCCACCACAGAAAGAGCTGTTATAAATATTTTTGTACATTCAGGTGCCTTTCCCACTTGTATGATCTTTTAGGGATAAGCCCTAGAAGTGGTATTGCTGGGTCGAAGGCTATGCACATTTTTTATAGCCCTTTGGGCATAGTTCCAAATTGCTCTCCAGAATGGCTGGATCAGTTCACAACTCCACCAACAATGTAACAATGTTCCAATTTTCCCACAGCCTCTCCAGCATTTGTCGTTTTCCTGTTTTGTCATGTTAGCCAATCTGACAGGAGAGATGTGGTACCTAAGAGTTGTTTTGATTTGCATTTCTCTAATCAATAGTGATTTAGAGGATTTTTTCACATGACTATAAATGTCTTTAATTTCTTCCTCTGAAAACTGCGTATTCATATCTTTTGACCATTTCTCAGTTGGGAAATGACTTGTATTCCTATAAATTTAGCTCAGTTCTCTTTATATTTTAGATATGACCATTTCTCAATTGGGGAATGACTTGTATTCCTATAAATTTGGCTCAGTTCCCGGTATATTTTAGATATGAAGCCTTTATCAGAGACACTGGTTGTAAAAGATTTTCTCCCAATTTTCTGTTTCCCTCCTAATCTTGGTTGCATTGGCTTTGTTTATACAAAAACTTTTCAATTTAACATAGTCAATATTATCTATTTTGCATTTTGTAATGCTCTCTGTCTCTTGTTGGGTCATGAATTTTTCCCTTTCCCATAAATCTGACAGGTAAACTATTCCTTCCTCTCCCAAATTGCTTGTAGTATCAGCCTTTATTTCTAAATCATGAGACCATTTGGACTTTGTTTTTGTATATGATGTAAGATATGGTGTAAGTCTATGCCCAGTTTCTGCCATACCATTTCCCAATTTTCCAAGCAGTTCTTGTGAAATAGTGAATTCTTAGCCCAGAAGCTGAGTTCTGTGGGTTTATCAAAGAGTAGATTGCTATTGTTGTTGACTACAGCATTTTGTGTACCTAACCTATTCCACTGATCCACCACTCTGTTTCTTAGCCAGTACCAAGTAGTTTTGATGACTGCTGCTTTATAGTACAGTTTAATATCTAGTGTGGCTAGGCTACCTTCCCTAGTATTTCTTTTCATTAATTCCCTTGATATTCTGGACCTTTTGTTCTTCCAGATGAATTTTGTTGTTATTTTATCCAGCTCTGTAAAATAATTTTTTGGTGGCTTGATTGGTATGGCACTGAATAAATAAATTAATTTAGGTAAAATTGTCATTTTTATTATATTAGTTTGGCCTAACCATGAGCCACTAATGTTTTTCCATTTGTGTAGATCTGACGTATTTGTGTGAAAAGTATTTCATAATTGTGTTCATGTAGGCCTTGGGTTTATCTTGGCAGGTAGATTCCCAAATATTTTATAGTGTCTGCAGTAACTTTAAATAGAATTTCTCTTTCTATCTGTTGCTGTCGGGCTTTGTTAGTAATATATAGGAATGATGAGGATTTATGTGGGTTTATTTTATATCCTGCAACTTTGCTAAAGTTTTTTTATTATTTCAAGTAGTTTTTTACTTGATTCTCTAGGATTCTCTAAGTAACTCATCATATCATCTGCAAAGAGTGATAACTTAGCTTCTTCTTTACCTATTCTAATTCTTTCAATTTCTTTTTCTTCTTTTATTGCTAAAGCTAACATTTCTAGCACCAAATTGAATAATAGAGGTGATAATGGACACCCTTCTTTCACCCCTGATCTTATTGGGAATGCATCTAGCATATCCCAATTACATATAATGCTTGCCGATGGTTTTAGGAAGATGCTACTTATAATTTTAAGGAAGACTCCATTTATTCCAGTGCCTCCAAGTGTTTTTAATAGGAATGGGTGTTGTATTTTGTCAAAAGCTTTTACTGCATCTATATGGTTTTTGCAAGTTTTGTTGTTGATATGATCAATTGTGCTGATAATTTTCCTAATATTGAAGCCTCCTTGCATTCCTGGAATAAATCCTACCTGGTCATGGTATATTATTTTTGTGATAAGTTGCTGCAGTCTTTTTGCTAATATTTTATTTAAAAGTTTTGCATTAATATTCATTGGGGAAATTGGTCTACACTTTTCTTTCTCTGTTTTGACTCTTCCTGGTTTAGGTATTAGTACCATATTTGTGTCATAAAAAGAATTTGGTAGGACTCCTTCACCTGTTTAAATAGTCTGTATAGTATGGGAATTAATTAGTCTTTAAATGTTTGATAGAATTCACATGTAAAACCGTCTGGCCCTGGAGATTTTTTCCTAGGGAGTTTACTGATGGCTTGCTCAATTCCTGTTTCTGAGATGGGATTATTTAGGTATTTTACTTCCTCTTCTGTTAACCTGGGCAATTTATATTTTTGTAAATATTCATCCATTACCCTCAGGTTGTCACATTTATGGGCATACAGTTGGGCAAAATAATTCCTAATTATTTTAATTTCCTCTTCATTGGAAGTGAATTCATCCTTTTCATTTTCAATACTGGTAATTTGATTTTCTTTTTTTTTTTAATCAAAAGTTTATCAATTTCATTGGTTTTTTCATAAAACCAACTCTTAGTTTTATTTATTAGTTCAATAGCTTTCTTGATTTCAGTTTTACTAATCTCTCCTTTGATTTTCAGTATTTCTAATTTGGTATTTAATTGAGGATTTTCAATTTGTTCTTTCTCTGGCTTTTTCAGTTGCATGCCCAATTTGCTGATCTCCTTTTTCTCTATTTTATTCATGTAAGCATTTAGAGATGTAAAAGTTCCCCTAAGAACTGCTTTTGCTGCATCCCATAAGTTTTGGCATGTTGTCTCATTATTGTCATTCTCTTGAATGAAGTTATTAATTGTTTCTATGATTTGTTCTTTGACCCACTCATTCTTTAGATTATTTAGTTTCCAATTAATTTTTAGTTTATCTTTCCATGGTCCTTTGTTATGAATAAGTTTAATTGTATCATGATCTGAAAAGGATGCATCGACTATTTCTGCAGTGGATTGAGAGGTTTTTATGCCCTAGTACATGGTCAGTTTTTGAGTGTGTACCATGTACCACTGAGAAAAAGTTATATTCCTTTTTATCCCTATTCAGTTTTCTCCAGAGGTCTATCATATCTACCTTTTCTAAAATTCTGTTCACCTCCTTAGCTTCTTTTTTGTTTATCAAGTTCAGAGAAGGAGAAGTTGAGGTTCCCCACTAATATAGTTTTGCTATTCGTTTCTTCCTGTAATTCCCTTAACTTCTCCTCTAAGAATCTGTATGCTATACCACTTGGTGCATATATGTTAAGTAATGATATTGCTTCATTGTCTATGGTGCATTTTAGCAGGATGTAGTGTCCTTCCTTATCTCTTTTAATAGAATCTGTCTTTGCTTTTGCTTTGTCTGAGATCAGGATTGCTACTCCTGCTTTTTTTTTTTTACTTCACCTGAAGCATAATATATTCTACTTCAGCCTTTTACCTTTACCTTATGTGTATACCCATTTCAAATGTGTTTCTTGTAAACAACATATTGTAGGATTATAGTTTTTAATCCATTCAGCTATCCAACTCCATTTTATGGGAGAATTCATCCCATTCACATTCACAGTTATGATTACTATCTGTGCCTTTTTCTCCATCCTATTCCCCACCCCCATCCCCGTTTATGCTTTTATTTCTCCCTTCTACTCCTCAAAAGAGTTTTGCTTTTGACTACCATCTTCCTCAGTTTTCCCTCCCTAATGACATCCCTCCCTTATCTTACCCTTTTCTCCTTGCTACTTCTTCCCTCCCTTCTATCCACTCCCTTACCCCGCTTTCTTTCCCCTCCTACTGCCTGTAGGACAAGTTTGATTTCTATACTTATCAGAGTATGTTATTCCCTCCTTGAACCAAATCTGATGAGAGTAAAGCTCAAACACTGCTTTTCTCCCTCCCTTTTTTCCCTTTATGTTTTTGTGCCTCTTCATGTGACATAATTTACCCTTTTCTACCTTTTCCTTACCTCTTCTCCCAGAACAATCCCTTTGCACCCCTAATGGCTACAACTTATGAGAATCATATAGGGATTTTAAAAACGAAAGTCACATAGAGGGCCACGTAGAGGGGCATAGTAAACGCAAGCAGGTTATGATATATTACAAATTAGGAACTTTGAAGAACTGAAAATAAAAATGTCACCAGGGAAAGGTCTGTTTGAAAAAGAAGATAGACTGGTCATATGGCGAGAAAGAGGGCCCACAGGTGGGCATCTCATGTGCCTGACTGGTATGCTTGCTATGTCCAGAGAAAGTAAAGATGTCCTTAGCTTATTGGGCGGCCCCCTTTTGGTGAAGTTAAGGGAGAGCATGGACAAGAGTCATCCATTTTGAGTGCGTATGAATGAGTTGCATTCTTCATTGTCGGAGGAATGTTGAAATGGATGCTCATAGATCCATTTTGAGTATAAAACTATAATAGGACTAACAGCAGTCCATACAAGCAATTATTTAGCTATATTTTCCACCATTAAAATAATGCAGCAAATTAAATAGCTGTGATAATGTAATACTATTGAGATGCTAATGTAGTTCTGCCTTTATTCAGAAAGCAGATTATTTGTGTTTTTTCTTGATGGCATATATCCTCCTTTTGTGTCTTGACTGTATGTTTTTGACTGTAAAAGTCATTAAAAATACATTATAAATAATTGATAATACTAATAAAAATGAAATCCTCAGCTATAATTCTACATGAATATTAAAAGTAAATGTTCCTAGTCATTTTATCAGCTACTTCTATTGTCCACTTTAGTACTTATTTGGTGTCTTATGGTTTTAATGATTCTGTTCCAACTTGACTTGGCTGCAGTGGGTTTTATGTTACAGGATATAGTTTTGTCTAATTATCATTACAGTACTATCACATTACCATAATCCTCCTTCCCCGTTTTTCTTTGGCATTGACCTAGACACTTCAGCTCATGTATTTTTATATGAGATCCTAATTACTGAAATTCTGTCTCGGGAATTGCCTGCCAAAGTGATCGACAGATTCTAGTTTTATTCATAAATCAGTTGCTGCATTAAGCTCTCTTAGTGTGGTAACCCTTCTGCTCATATTCCTAAGATAGCCTTTGGAAATGGTTCCTCTTAATGACTTTGAAGACATTTTGGGGACTTGGTCCTTGGTTTATTTTTAATATATTTGCCCCCTTTAGGGGCAGCTAGAATGCGCAGTGGATAGAGTGCCAGGCCTGGAGTCGGGAAGACTTATCTCCCTGTGTTCAAATTTGGCCTCAAATACTTACTAGCTGTGTGACCCTGGGTGAGTCACTTCACCCTGTGTGCCTCAGTTTCCTCAGATCTGTAAAAAGAGCTGAAGAAGGACATGGCAGACCCCTGCAGTATCTCTGCCAAGAAATCCCCAGATGGGGTCACAAAGAGTCAGAAACGACTGAAGCAACTGAACAACAACAACAATCGCCCCCATAAGAAGGGAAAGGTGGTCCCTGTTTCTCTGCTTACAGCAGTCTCAGAGCATTAGAGGCGTGCTTTTCTGTACTCGTGGGTTTCTTCATCAGAGGAGGGTTTTCAAGCTTTAGATATTTGGGGACAGTTGGAGATGTTATGACAGAGCCTACCCTTCATTCTCTGTGGGCCATAGGCTCACCTTTCAGCCCTTAGCTTCTTTGCAGTGTGGACAGCTTGGACTGTCTGCATGGCAGACACTGGAGCCTCTGATTCCCTGGATCTTTAACAAGCTCTGAGCTGATTCTTGGCAAATACTGCTGTCTACGCTTCTTCAGCGAATCAGGCTCGGATTCTGCAGCCAGTGAGAGAGAGGCTTGGCTGGGCCAGAATGGACTTGGGCGTCTGCAATTCTGTTTGTGATTTGTTTAATACTTCTTGAAGTCCCATTTGCAAATCATTTCACACTCCTTCCCAGGAAATAGTGATGGCTTCTTGGGTTACCTTATCTTCCCCTCCCCTCACCTCCATTAGTGTTCTAGGAACTTAAGTTTGTTAGAATAAATTTGAGAGAAGAGAATGATAATGATAATGATATTAATAATATCCTAATACCCCGCACACAGCGTCCTCAGAGTCTTAGTTCAGTTTAACGTTTTAGTTACTTCAAACTCTCTGAGGACAGTCGAGATGCCTTGTATATGGCTTTATAAAGTGCTTTGCATACCCTAGCTTGTTGGATTCTTGGAATCACCTGGTGAGATAGAACCTAATATTATCATGCTCACTTTGCAGTTATATGACCCGAGTCTCCATATTCTGATTCTGTACCACTGTACAAATGGCACCGTAGATCTAGAATTCCCTCCCTTCTCATCTCCTCCTCTTCGAAACCCTTTTGTTGTTGTTCATTTTTCAGTTGTGTCTGACATCTTTGTGACTCCATTTGAGATTTTCTTGGCAGAGATACTGGAGTGGTTTGCCATTTCCTTCTCCAGCTCATTTTACAAATGAGGAAACTGAGGCAAACAGGGTGAAGTGACTTGCCCAGGGTCACATAGCTAGTAAGTGGCTGAGGGTGGATTTGAACTTGGAGAGATGTTTTTCTGATTCTAGGCCTGGCTTTCTATTTACTGCACCACCTTCTGGATGTTACTTGGCGTATATTTTGTGTCTAATTATTTGTGTAACTATTATAACCTTCCAGTAGACTGTAAGCTTCTTGAGGGCAGGGAGTGTTTTGTTTCTGTATCACCAGCTCCTAGCAGTGTGCCTAGTGTGTAATAAGTACTTAATAAATGCTTGTTGGGGCAGCTGGGTGTTACAGTGAGTAGAGCACCAGTCCTGGAGTCAGGAGGGCCTGCGTTCAAATCCGGCCCCAGACACTTGATACACTTACTAGCCGTGTGACCTTGGCAAGTCACTTAACCCCAACTGCCCTGCCTTGCCCCCTCCAAAAAAAAAATAAAATAAATGCTTGTTGAAATAGATGAGGAAACTGAGGTTCAGAGAGATTAAGTCCCAGGGGGCCGGCTGGTCCAAACTGCACCTGAATAAGAATGTACTCTATGGCGAATCTAGCTTTCACTTATGGACCTTGAAGGAGGGAAAACCTACTATCTCCTGGGGTGCTCCATCCATTTTTGGATAACTCTGAGTATTAGGAAGACCTGTTAGGCAATGAGGCAGTCCAGTGGAGTGGGCTTGTAGGCAGGAAGGGGCTTAAGAGAAGGGAGTTGCAGTTATTAAGGGCTTCCTATGTGCCAGGCATAGTGCTAGTTGCTTTACAAATATCATCTTGTTTGACTCGGGTTCATAGCCATCTTCAGATACTTACTAGTTACGCGATGCTGGGCAAGTCAGCTAACCTTGATGTGCCTCAGTTTCTTCATTTGTAAAAGGAGAGAGTTGATCTCCGTGGCTTCTAAGGTCACTTCTTGTTGTAAATCTATGATCTTATGAGTTGACTAAGGCCATACAGCTCATTAAACAGCACAGGGGAATTCACACTCTGGTTGTCTTGGTCGAGACCTTTCTGATGCATCATATTGACTCTCTGTTGGTGATGATGTCTCCATGATGAAGTCCAGTGAGCCCTTTGTGAGAATGCAGGCGACTATAGACTCGGGGCTTTTACAGTTTTTGATAATGCGTGGAAACTAAATTTACTGACCAAATTTTGTTGTTAGATGTTAAACAGATGGCAAAGCTTTAGCGTTTGGAGCCCACCATGGGTGTGACCCAGGAAACACATGAAGTGGCACATCCTGCCATGTGCAGTTGGCAGTCTGATCTCAGAAACAGAGCTTGCTGTCTGCAGAATAGATGTGGCGACCCTCCTGGGGTAGGAGAGACAGAACAGATCACTCTTGTTATGGCCACCACAGTGCAGGTTTGATAGGGCTTCATAACAGAGGAGTGAGATGAGGAGGAACTTCCCTTGATGTCTCTTGAGTTCCCATTCATGACAGGGAAACTTTTCTGCTTTTGTGTTCAGCCAGGGAGGAGGCCTGAGTTTCCCTTGTTTGGGGGCTCATGTCATCTGGACATTTCTGAAAGTGAATACCTTGCCTTTTTGAGATCAAATAGTGTAGATGGTTGTCAATCTGAAAATTAAAACAGACGAACACCAAAGGTCACTATCACCCCGTGTTCCTTCCTTCAGGGTTCCTCTCACATATTGGGAAGGGCACCTCCCCCTCCCCATATGGGAGACAGAGCTGTTCTGCTCACTGGCGAGTGGCCAGCCTTTTGCCTCTGACCTGAATTGCCTCCATTTCTAAAAAGGAACGATAAGACTGACTCCATCTGCCTCGCTGTGTTCTTAGGAAAGTGTTTGTAAGCTGAAAGGAGTATAGAAAAGGGAAAGGCTGTTGTTGAACTCATAGAAAGGATTTCATACCCTAAATTAGAGAAGTATTTTTATGCTTCCTCAGACAGCCTCAGAGTCTTGGGCTCTTCCTGTCATTTCCTTGGCATTGGGGCATTGGTGTCTAGTGTCTAGAATGGGCTGGAGGATGACTTGGAGAAATATTTTTCTCAGCTACACATTTTTGGGGTTTCTATAAGTGTGGATCAGTGGCTCTACAAAGTGGTTTTGTTCATTTTTTCATGAACATCATGTCTCCTGCAAGTTCAGAATACATAGTGTCTAAGTCCTAAGACCCTTTCTTTGCCTGCAGTGGTTGAGAGGCTGGAGAGATTGTGTGTGAGTCCTTTGGGGAGGAAGCAAGGGAGTAAGCAGGAAAGCATGGGACTGGCTCAGGACCACCATGGGCATTAATGCTCTCCACCTTTACCCTGGTGGATCCTGGGCAAGTGCCCAGGACACCTCTCTTAAGACTGTATGTTGCAGGTGGGTCACAGGGTGAAGGGAGTTTGCATGCTGGGAACTCTTTACATAATGATGTCACAGATTTGAAACCCCTGACCCCTTAAAAGTCAGGTGGCAAAGCTCTGACGTCACCTTGTAAGGGAGGTGGTAGGAGCCCATAGTCACTGGATGTATGGTCAGTCTTGGCTAACAGTGTTCAGAGGTGCTTTTCTCCTCCCCTTTATATTCTTGGCTCATTGGATTTGGGCTGGGGTGGGGGTAGGGAGAGCTACATTGGGAAATGAAGGGGATGTAAAAAGAGCACCAGGTATCAGTAAAGATTAAATATGTAGGAAAGAGTAATAAACAAAAGCTGTGATGAATGCTCTCTGGTTTACTGAGAAGGATGCTGGTGCCCAGAGAGCTTGAAGACTTCCTTCCCCCAAGGTCACACAGCTAACAGCAAGCATCTACTGCTGTAGAACTTAAAAAAACAACAGCAGCCTCCCTTGGGGTTGCATGAGACCTTAGAGGTTGTTTCATCTAACTCTGACCTCTGATTCCTTCTCTAGCATCTCTGGGGATGGTCATAGATGAGGGCAGGAATATTCTGCTTGGTGGCATGCAGGCTGGTCCATGATTGACGGAGTTCTGCTTTCCTTGGCAGGTTATCAGTTGATTGGGAGCCACTCTGGAGTGAAGCTGTGCCGCTGGACCAAGGTATTTATTAGATCGTTAAAGTCTTGTCAAAATTTGTTTTGCAGCATGTGCATATTTACACACACACACACACCCCGCCCTCATACACTATTCCAGAAGTCTTGGTGTCTTTAATGCCTTAACATGACATAAGACTTTTGGGACACCCTGTTTATATATCTGTGTGTATATAATATATAAAATATATTTGATGTTTAGATAAAAATGAAATAGATACATTTATATGAAATATAAATATAAAATATATTTGTATAAAATATATTTTATATAAAACCTATATAAATTTATATAATACACTTATGTGTATATGCCCTCACAGAAGTTTACTTTGTAGTAAATTGTCCCGTGCCAGAATAGCTGTACCTTTGCTGGTGCTCAGTGATGCTGCCTTCAGCAGTCAGGTGCAGGGGTTTGAAGCATGATAGATTTTTGATATGACTTGGAATCAATGTTGCTGCTGGCCCTAGCCATCCAAGACAAAAATTTATTAAAAGGAGAAGCTTCTTCTTTTCCATGAAGAGTTAAAAGTGGCAGGAGCCCCTGGCAGAAGCAGGAGCCTGGCAGAGTTTGCCTTCGGCCCTCTTCCTAGGTGTGTTCTGCCCCTTCCCTGCCAGCACTTGCTGCCACTTGCTGCCAGAGAGTGGCTACCAGAGAGTGAAAAGGATGCTGCAGAGAGTGAAAAGAAAACATGGGCCAGGTGAGAGAGTAAAGAACAGCTCTGTTTATTATGCAGAGGGACAGGGCTTATATACCCTTTTAGGCAAGCAGAATCAACAAATCCACTGCGAGGCATTTACATAATGCATGACTTCCTTGTGCTTAGTTCCACTTTGCATGACTTCCTTGTGCTTTTTGTTCCCCTTTTGCCATAAACCATATTGTGTTAATAGCCCACAGGCGGTGTTTAGCACGTGTGTGGTGTGCCGTGGGGGTATTGGAGAGAGCGTGTGTATACCAAGGAGGCTTGGGGAGCCTTCATCCTAAACAGCACATGTATGCTGAGGTGGGGTATGGAGAGCCCACATGCCAAGTTATCAGCCCAAGGGCAAGAACAGGTCCCAGGGAAAACCTGGCCTGTATCTGTATCCCAGAATGGACTTTCTCAGAGCTGGCCCTCTACACTTCCCTGGTCCTCTGGCCCCACGTCCCCATTCCTTGGGCTTGGCTGTTTTGCACAAAGCAGAAGCAGGTGTTGTGGTTCTTGGCCCAGCTCTACTGACCACTTAAGTTCACCTCTCTGATCCTTAGTTTCACAGAACTTTCCATAATTTCAGAGGTGGAAGAGACCACATGGCCATTTAATCCAGCTGGTACCTGGAAAAGAATTACTGCCATGACCCCTCCCCCCCCCCCCCCCCCCACACACACACAGCTGCCTCGTTCAGCTTGCTTGAAGCCTCCCAGTGGGGGCAGGGGAGGGAGGGATCAGCCCTAATCGTTGGGTGGTTTTTCCTTTAGGAAGCTCAACTTTGCCTTTCTACAATTTCTACCCATCACTTCTACCCCTGAGAGCAAACAAAGCAAGCCTCAACTCTTCCACATCCTTGAAGAAGAAGATTATGGCTCTTGAAGACAATCAATAATCAACAAATATTTATTAAGCCCTACTGTATGCTGGGCACTATGCCAAGCCCTGGGGCTGCTAGTAGAAAGAATGAAATAATCCCTTATATCAAGCTTACCTTCAGTGGGGAAGACAACAAGAACATATGCAAATAAACATAAAATAAAAGCAGAATAAATAAAACCATTAAAAGTTGTAAAATGCAGAGTAGTTTGGGAGAGAAGGCAGTAGCATTTGGGGGTATCAGAAACAGCACTGTGCAGAAGGTGGCAACTGAGCCAAGTCTTGAAGACTGAGAAGGACTCCAAGGTAGAGGGAAGGCGCTTGTGTCCCTCTTAAGCCTTCCCTTTTCCAGGCCTGTCAGCATATTACCTGATGGCCCTGGGCATCCTATCTCTTCTTCTTCTTCCCAAATTCCATTCACAGTTCTACAGCTTTGTTTGTGGTGGGGGCAGAAGGCAGTAGCACTATCACCTCTTTTTTTTTCTGGAAGTGACATGTCTTCTCCTGCACTTAAGGATCACATTTACTTTTTAGTCAGCTCTGTCACACTGTTAAAGTCTGCTAAAACTCCCAGATTTTTTTTTTTTGGAGGGAAGAAGGCAGGGCAATTGGGGTTAAGTGACTTGCCCAAGGTCACACAGCTATTAAGAGTGTCAAGTGTCTGAGGTCAGATTTGGACTCAGATTCTCCTGACTCCAGGGCCGGTGCTGTACTCACTATGCCACCTAGCTGCCCCAAAACTCCCTGATTTAAAGACAAAGTACAACCAAAGTGCTTCTGGGCAGCCTGACCTTGCTGCCCTCATCCTGGATTGGTGAAGTCGTATTTTTGAACCCAAATATAAGACTTGACATTTATTGCTAGTCAATTTCATCTTATTAAATCCAGCCCAGCATTCCCACTTGTCAAGGTCTTTGGATCCTGACTCTCATCGAGGGTGTTAGCTCATTTGGGTCCCTTGCATGTTGGATCAGGATTCTTATCTCTGCCAATATCCAGATTTCTGATGAAAAGGGTATACAGTGTAAGTAAGGCTCAGCAGAGTGTGCTGAATACTCAACCTTTCCTTCTAAGTTGATGTCAAGCCATAAATAGTTGACTACTCTTTGCATCCAGCTTTTCGGAATCCAACGCTTTGTATGGTGCCTCCTCCATATCTCCATCTTTTCCAGAATAGCACAAAATGCTTTATCAAATAATTTGCTAAAATTTTGGTAAACTATCTCGCAGATATGTAGCTTGATAGATGTCTATAGACAATTTTATCCTTTTCTTTCTGTTCCTTTAGTTTTTAAAAACTCTTTTGCTTAGATTTGTGAGAAAGAGAGGAGATTCATTCGCAACAGCCTTTGTTGGTACACTTCATCCCTGTGCAGGAAGTTACACTGTAGACTGGTCCAACCAGACACCTCAGTCTTAGTCTTGGATACCCTCTTCTACACCAGCTGTTTAATTTCCTTCTTATAGTTTCCAAATCTGTAAGATGAAGGGTT
This sequence comes from Phalanger gymnotis, assembly GCA_028646595.1. Taxonomy (NCBI): domain Eukaryota; kingdom Metazoa; phylum Chordata; class Mammalia; order Diprotodontia; family Phalangeridae; genus Phalanger; species Phalanger gymnotis. The sequence goes on along the minus strand of JAQQSZ010000025.1, from coordinate 53,049 downwards.
TTGGCTAGGTGCTCTTTATGGTTCCTTGAATCTATAAGTGGCTGAAGCATTTGGCAAATGGCTTCTCGCCCCTAGCTCCATTAATAATGTAATGACTGGGGAGTAGATAACAGCAGGATTTGCTGTTCAGGGACTTCTCAGGCTGGGGGCTTGGGGAGGACATCCAAAGGACTGAGAGATAGAAAACAGTGTAGGTATCCTTGGTCCTTGGGTTACTGGTAGGGGAGAATCTAGGGAACCTAGTTACTGGGGAGTTGGATTGAGGAACTTTTGTCTTTTAATGAGTCTTCCTGACTCCAGGCTTGGCATTCTGTCCACTGTGCCACCTAGCTGCCATGTATATGTGTATTAAATATACGTATCACTAATATATAGAAAGTCAGTTCTGGAGTACCCCTTAGAAATCTTCTAGGCTCAATTTGCCTGATGAGGAAGCTGTGATCCAGGGAAGTCAAGTGATTCCCTCATGATTACAGAACTAGTTAATCCTGACTTCTAGTTCAGTGTTCTCTCCACTGTCAGATAAACTTGCAAGTTTTATTTGATTACAGCATAAACTCTGTTTCTGTCTGCTTAGTTTTTTGCTCATGTATCTTGGTTGTTTGGTCTTCACTTTAAAAAAATAGAACAAACTTTGTTTCTGATCTTTATGATTTTCTTCTGTGGTTATCTTCAAGTTTTTCATTTGAACAGTTTCAGGGTTGTAGCTTTGAAGCCTGGCCAGTGAGCCTCATCTGTGGGCGCTTCCCCACTTACTGGGCCACCTTGACCAAGTTCTTGGCCCTTCTGTTTTTGGGTTTTTGCTAAGTATGCCCAGGAAGAATTGTGATGTTGCAAGATTTTGATGTAAACAAGTTCTTGGGAGTCTTCATTTGGGCCTTGTCAAAATCATTTGCTTTTCCTTGATGTGAATACTGAGTTTCAAAGATTCCATTAAATCAACTCAGTGATAACAAAAATGACAGAAACAGTATTTAAAATCACCAGGTGTCCAAGAACAGGTTAGACCCTCCATAGAACATAATCATAGCTGGAGGCGAATGGGATCACTTCCGGTCTGGAGCTGGGGGCAGGGATGCGGTGCCAGCTGGAGCAACTGTCAGCCCAGGCTCTGCCTGAAAGGCTTGGAGGGGTGAGCAGAGGGAGATGGGGCCATTTTCTGGAGCCTCCCAAAGCAAGCACTTTTATTGCCTCATTCATCTTTATGTGGGTGGGGAAGTGATGAATATTGTAATGCTCTGTGGTTTTATCATCTGAGCTATATTGAAAACTGTCTTTCAGTGACAATTTAGAAGTCAAGGGATCTGTAACTCTAAGTGAAATGCCAAGTATCTAAAGCAGTGATTAACAAAGTACAGCATATACCCCCATGAGGGAATGGGAGGCTGGCCCCGAGGCCATTGGGCAGGAGAGACTCATGGCTGGAACGTGTGTCAAAATCTGGCAGATTGTGGCCAATGCACATAAATCCACACGTTTTGAAACTATTTTGGGATTTAGTATTTGGTTCTCAAGACTAATGATTAAATCTGAGCAGTAATATTTTTAGTTTAGAAATAAGACATCTCAAAGCAATAAAAAACAAACAAACAAACAAACCTCCAAACCACTGTGAGTCCTGAGCAAGAGAGAATGTGGGGAATCTAGTTACTTTAAACAAAAGACTAGCATGTTGTGGTGATTAAGTCAGCAAGGGGCAATCATGAATTGTGTGCTGTTGACATGAAATGTATAAATATTTGTTTTGTCACAGACTCTTGGGTCAACTGAAAAATCTGCTCTAGATTATTCTGGATAAGCAAGGTTAGCTTTCATTGTTCATGGTTTCCCAAATTAATCTGGCTTCTTCAGTCAGTTCATGGATGGATTGGAAAACCAAAACATCCCTTTCCTTCCTTCTTTGCAGAGGAGGTGGACTGAGGGTGTGGAATATCGCACCTACTGTCAGATATTGTTGAAGTGTTGGTTGGTTTTGTTGAACTATTTTTCCTCTCTTTCAGTCTGTTACAAGAGATGACTCGTTGGCTAGGGGAAAAAGGAGGGATGTATTGGGAAGGGGATATAAAAACAAAAGATATTAAAAACGAAAATCAAAGGTCTTAGGGCCTTTGTTGCAGGTTTTAGTGTTACTGCACCCCAGGGCCATTGCATTGGATTGAATAAACAGGGCCCCTTGGTGCTATGTTCTTTCTCTCCCTCTTGGGGAGAAAGATGTGCTGTCCTTTTTAAAATAATTGATGTCATAATTTCAAACCCTCGACTGTTGGATGCAAATTTATCTGCCGTTGGTTTTGGTTTCTCACAGTCTATGCTGCGAGGCAGAGGAGGCTGCTACAAACATACTTTCTATGGCATTGAAAGCCATCGCTGCATGGAGACCACCCCAAGCCTGGCATGTGCAAACAAGTGTGTCTTCTGCTGGAGGTAAGAGGCTCGCCTTGGTTCTTTGAGAATGAACACTGGGAGTGAAGGTGGGGCCTGGGCATGAGGCCAGAAGCCCTTTGTGCCCACTGTCTTATAGACTGCTTCTGGTTGTTATTAAGTCTTCTCTGCCTAAAATCAGTGCATCTGGGCACCTGAAAATTGGTAGAGGGCACATGTGTTTGTGATAAGCAAATTGCAATGCCTCACCCAATGCTTTCCACTTGGTATAGGCACTTAATGAGTGTTTGCACAGTAATCAAATTCTGGTAACTCGAGGAAGGAAAGAGTCCTGGAGGAGACCGGAAGGGCTTCCAGAGTACTTGAGCTAAAGAGGGAGAGCATTGGCTCATGTGAGTGTGTCTGGGAGGTGGGATGGAGGCCTGTTGGACCTGAAGGAGAGTAATGTGGAATAATGGTGGAGGCCCTGAATGCCAGGCTGAGGCCCAAATACTCTAACCTGGAGCCACTGATGGGCTCGTAAGGTCTTCTGAGCAGGGCAGTGGCGTGGAGGGAATCTAGGAAGAGATGAAAGGTGGGGGACCATGTAGGAGGTTGTTAAGTAGTCCAGGTGAGAGGTAATGAGGGCACGAAGTGAGACAAGTGGGTGGAAGTCAGAGGGAGGCATGTCCTAGCTTTCAGTAAGGAAGAAATTTCTGATGACTTTGTGCTGCACAAACAGAATAGGCTGCCTTATAAAGTGGTGAGTTTCCCTCCTTGGAAATGGGCGCCAGACCCTAGATGGCCTCTGGGGGAGGTGACCTCTTGGGTCCTCTCCAGTTCTAAGCTCCTGTGATTGAAATATTGCTCAATATAACTTCCCTTCTCTGCTTGTCACTGTCCCTGTCAGATAGGGATGATAATACCTTCTTCACCCACCCAATAGGGTTTTTTTAAACACATAATATACTTAGCTGTCTTTTGTTTTAAACCAGTCAATTTTCCTTATCTATCCCCTCTATCCCCTCAAAGCTTTCCTTGTGACCAAAAAAGAAACACCATTTAAGTAAAACTAGCTAATCCCTAAACTTCACCTGATGGTGTCTGGCTGCCTTTGCTGTCTGGAGTCCCAGCCTCTCTGTTGGGAGGATCAACAGTTGGCCAGGACTGAGACCGCACAGTCCAGTCTTCAAGGGGGAAGGTTTTTGGTGTTGTTGCCCTTTGTAGTATCTTAGCCCTCATTGTTCTCCAGGTCTGCTTTTTTCACTGTGTGTCTCATGCCTCATCAGAGTCCTCCCACACGTCTTGAAATTGCTCATGCTCGTTGTTTCTGGTGACACAGGAGCATCTCATTGCATACCCGTTGGCCTGTTTGTTTAGGCTTCCCCCATGGGTGGGGACTCATCTTGTTTCCTTTTTTTTTTTCTTTGTGCTTCTGTGAGTATCTGGTCTTTCTTGTGTTGCCTCCTTGACTGCACATGCCAAGGAGTGGGATGGCTGGGCCGGAGGCTCTGAACACTTGAGTGACTTTGGTTGTGAAATTCCGGATGGAGGCAGAAAGGTAATAGTGGAAGGTGCTAGATTTGGAACCAGAGGATTTGAGGCAGAATCTCATCTCTGCTGCTTCTTCTATTTGTGATCTGGGCACGTCACTCATCACTGGTCTAATGAAATGGTTGGAATAGATGACCTCTTAGGTCCTTTCCATCCCAAAGTCTGTGATACTGTGGTCATATGATTTCCAGAACTGGTTGGATCATTTCACAGCATCACCAGCAGTGTATTAATGTTCCCCTCCAACACTGACCCTCCCTCCTTCCTCTTTCCCTTCCTCTCTTCCTTCCTGCCTTCCTGCCTTCCTTCCTGCCTTCCTGCCTTCCTTCCTTCTTGATTTTTAAGGTTCCCTCTAAATCTAAATACCGTGATCTTAAGTTTCTGAAATTTTCCATGGTGAAATTGGAAAAGTATGACTACAGAAGGTATTTCAGAAGAATTTTTTAAAAACCTATAGAAATCCTTATGAACTTGAAGTAGTATGTTTAGAGAACCCCCTCCCCAAAGGAACCTTACACTGCTGCGTGCAGGGGGCTTTTCTTCCCTCCCTTTTTGCCCAGGCTTCTGCTTATTTGTGTTGAATTCTTTGGCTGTTTCTAATCTCTCAGAAATAATGTTCTCCCCTTCAGAAAAGAGTTCTCCATGCTTTGGGGTCTCAAATAAGGAAATTAAGATGCTGAAAGGATACGTTTAGGTGTTACACATTGATTGGAAAAAATATTCTAGAGCGTCCTGCTTTTCACCTTGTTCTGTTTTATCTCATGTGGGGTTGGGAAAACTGTCAGCAGTTTTCATGAAACTGGGAATTTGCAAATGAAGAGATTGATGAAGTTGCTGGAGAGGTCCTTCTCTTCTTCTGCACCTCTCTCTGCATTACCAGGGACCCCGTTAGCTCTAGTTCTTTTGTAATAATATTCATAAATTCTCTTCCTTTAATTTTGGTAAATACTAGAAAGCTAATTTCTCAATTTGCAACTGACTTCCTACAAAGCAAATAATTTTTCTGATTGTCTGTAATATTGCCATTCTAGCCTATTTATCCGTGTTTAAAATGAAAATTGGCCTCACTAGAACATTTAATATCCCCTTTACCAATATTGTGTAGTTTACACAATTAGAAGAATTAAGAAGCAAAAATGTGTGCACAGGAATAGGGCAGTCTTCTGTTCAGTGGTTTGATGGAGTTAGCTGTGGGGCCTTGTGGGCACTTGAATTATATCCTGGTTAGGACTAAATAGGAAATCACTAGGCATTTCTAGCCTAGTGCTCATCGTTTTTCATTCTAAATTTGCTGGACAGGATGGGCAGTCTCTGCTTGAGGCCCCGACCTTGGGGAGCACATGCTTTGCATTTCAAGATTAGAATGTGAATTAGCGGAGCTCTGTAGAGAGCTTATGTCCTATACATACTACCTGTCTTGAGCCAGCCATGTCCCTTCCCACACTAAATTATGAGTGCTAAATTCACTCACATTAAAAAAAAAAGAAGCAAATTACAAAAGCTTCACAAATTCATTAACTTAACGAGCTTGTAGAAAGACATGACTAAATGTAGCCTTTCATCGACCAAGCTTGCCGGTAAAGAAATATTAATATATTAACTTTTAAAATTAGAGTTTACCATCTGTTCCATCTGAGGATACACATCAAAAAAAAAAATCCTAGTAAAATATTGTTTAACAACTTTCATAAACTTTTTCATTTCTCCTATTTGGAGAGATACTCTGAATTTATTTTTAAAATTTTCACAAAGTCCACAGAGTTCTAGTGCCCAGAGCAGGGGCGAGGAACCTGCAGCCTGGAGGCCACATGTGGCCCTCTAGGTCCTCTAGGAACCTGCAGCCCTACCCCTGGCCTGGAGCTTCCCTCTCTTTAGGCCCTTCTTGTCCTAGAATGTTCCTCTGCCGTGCTTGCCTGCTTCTCCTTTTGAGGAATTCCTTTTGGGGAACTCCGTTTTGGGGATGAACTCAAACTGTCCACTCTTTGAATGAGGCAGCTATGTTTCTGGCTTTCTGGACTTTCCTATTGGACCCCAGCGTGGGCACCTTCTCCACCCATTTCTATTTATCAACCCCTTTTTGTGTGTCGTCTGCTCCTTTTAGAGTATAAGCAACTTGGGCCTGTCTTTTCTTTTTGTTTTTATGTGTATTCCCAAGGCTTGGCATAGTGACTGGCACAGAGTAAATGCTTAATAAAATACTTCTTGCCTACATTGCCTGCCTGCCTCAGCTTAGTTGGAAGCAAGGAGAGGGGAGGGAGGTAGAATGGCCATAAGTCTTAAATTTTTTTTAAATTAAAAAAATTCTGTACTTAAACACTAAAAGAAAAAAAAATTTCCATATAGACAGTAGAATGTTAAAAAAAAAAAAGAGGAAAAAATGACTCCATGTGAATCTGTGAATGTTTATTTTATATAGTTTACTTTTGGCTATTGGTTTTTGAAGGCCATGCCAGTGGAGTTCAAGCTCTGGGAGGACTCACCAGGTTGGGAAGGCTTGGAAAACAGTCCAGGTGACAGTTTGCTATCCTAGGAGCAGCCTGGCAATTAAAATTTTTGGGAAATGGGAGTGTTGATTGTGTCAATATCAGTTTTTTATCCAATGTTAATTTTTCAGTGCTAACAGTTTGTTTCAACAGATTGGCCTGAATTTGAACTCAGGTCTTCTTGATTCCAGGCCCAGCGCTCTATCCACTGCATCACTTTGCTACAGAAACTATTTTGTATTTATTTAGAAGATAGATAGAAAATAATTTCAGAAGGGTAGTCTGACAACTAGGAAAACTGAGATAGACCTCTGGTAGAAAATGGAGCCTGAACTGAGCCATCACAGAATTTCAAAGTTGAAAGTGACCTCATTAGCCATTCAATTTAATTCCAAAGGAAGCTCCATGACAAACCTGACTTTGTTATTGTGGAATCGTTTCAGTCCCGTCTGACTCTTCCTGACCCCATTTGGGGTTTTCTTGGCAAAGATACTGGAGTGGTTTGCTGTTTCCTTCTCTGGCTCATTTTACAAATGAGGAAACTGAGGCAAACAGGGTGAAGTGACTTGCCCAAGGTCACACAGCTAGTAAGTGTCTGAGGCTGGATTGAACTTCCTGACACCAGGCCTAGTATTCTGCCCACTGCACCACCTGATGGTCATCTTGTTGTTTGTCTTTCATTTTCAAAGAGGACCAATGATATCATGGGGTGGCATCTTGACTCCAGCACAAATTGGATTTAAGTGAGGGGCAGTTCTCCTTGATAATTTCTTGAAAGATGATGTCTAGGCTCTTTTTTTGATCATGGCTTTCAGGTAGCCCAATAATTTTTAAGTCATCTCTCCTGGATCTATTCTCCGGTTCATCGGTTTTTCCAATGAGATATTTCACATTGTCTTCCATTTTTTCATTCCTTTGGTTCTGTTT
>JAQQSZ010000025.1:35579-45624 GCA_028646595.1 Phalanger gymnotis | reverse complement strand
TCACTAGCTTCCAATCTAATTTTTAAGGTGGTATTTTCTTCAGTGGTCTTTTGGACCTCCTTTTCCATTTGGCTAATTCTGCCTTTCAAAGCGTTCTTCTCATTGGCTTTTTGGAGCTCTTTTGACATTTGAGTTAGTCTATTTTTTAAGGTGTTATTTTCTTCAGTATTTTTTTAGGTCTCCTTTAGCAAGTCATTGACTTGTTTTTCATGGTTTTCTTGCATCTGTCTCATTTCTCTTCCCAATTTTTCCTCTACTTCTCTTACTTGCTTTTCCAAATCCTTTTTGAGCTCTTCCATGGCCTGAGACCAATTCATATTTTTCTTGGAGGCTTTTGTTGTAGGCTCTTTGACTTTGTTGACTTCTTCTGGCTGTATATTTTGATCTTCTTTGTCACCAAAAAAAGATTATAGAACCTGAGTCTGCGTCTGCATCCTTTTTTGCTGCCTGGCCATGTTCCCAGCCAACTACTTGGCATTTGAGCTTTTTGTCAGGGTATGACTGCTTGTAGAGTAGACAGTGCTTTGTCCCAAGCTTTAGGGATTGCGCTGCTGTTTTCAGACCTACTTCTACTCCACTGTCACTGCAAGCTCTGCCACAGCAGTGCTCCTTCTTCACCAAGAACCACCAACCAGGATTGGGACCCAGACCCAAGCGGGGCAAAGCAAGCCCTGCTCTGGTCTGCTGCTTGATTCCTTCCACCATGTGAGCCAGGCACTCTGGAAGCAGCTGACCCTGGAGCTCTGGAAGCAGCCACAGGAGCTTCCTGCTGCTGCTGTCACCACCGCCTACCACCTCCACCACCCCCAGGGCTGGGGCTGAACCGCTTTCTAACTGTATCCCACTAACCTGCTCCATGGTCTTTAACGTTTGTGGATTGAGAAGTCTGGTAACTGCCACAGCTCAATGATTCATGGCCCTAAGGCCTGCTCCCGGCTGACTCCCAGTCTGTCCTGGCGTGGCCCACACTGGGCTGCGCTCCACGCTGGGCTGCACTCGGCTCCCAGCACCGTGCGATAGACCCTTCCCAGCAACCATCCGGGCTGTCCTGGGCTGGAGACCTGCTTCCCTCTGCTATTTCTTGGATTCCACAGCTCTAGAATTTGTTCAGAGTCATTTTTTACAGGTGTTTGGAGGGATTTGGGTGAGAGCTTAAGCAAGTCCCTGCTTTCTAGCTGCCATCTTGGCTCCGCCCCCCAGGAGTGGTAGCTACTGACCCATAAGCCAATGTTTTGGAATATCCCATACGTACTGTGAGGGCATCCTTGTTGGGAGTTTAGAAGCCAACTTGGTGGGTGCTTGCCAGTGATACTCTACAGCAGACTGCATCTTCAGAGATACAATGACAGGTATGGAGAGTACAGAATATCACTATGCATCATGTTTTTGATTGTATTATAGAAACAAAAGTGTTTGATTGACTAGAGCAAAGAGCTCCTGACGCACTGCCACTTCTGCATATGGAAACTTATTCTAGATTCCCTGAATCTTGTGATGACAGAGGTAACTTTGACTGCACTTGGTTGTTAATTGGAAGTAAGGAATAATATGGGAATGTTGCTTGCCCAAGGTGCTTACCATCTTCTTGGAGCATGTCCAGTGCAGAGTACAGATGAAAGAGATTTCTTGTAGATGGCAAGACTTTCCAGATGTTCCCATTTCTAGGTGACATTTTCCTGATCGTGTCAAGCCCTGCAACGTTGCACAGGCTCCTTAATGAGATCCAGAGTCATTCGAAAGAGTTCAGTCTCACTATCCACGTAGGAACAATTTTGTGCCTGAAAGAATGCCTTTGGTCCTGCTGCATGTGAGTGGACGACCCACACAGTCCTTCATGACACAGATCTTGGATAGACATTCCACTTGGACAATGAGCCAGGCCCAGAATTGAACAGGAGGAGGAAAGCAGGCATACTTGTCTTTCTGAAAATGCACAGTGCTTTTAAAGATTGCAAGGTTTTCTTTGAAACAAAAGTCCTCCTTTTTAATATTATTCCCACCATGTTGTCTGCCTTTGAGTCATGAGACCCCAGAGACTTGGTGTACAGGTTGCACCAAGGGCCCTGGGGATGCTTATGGGGCAGATGTAGTAGGTAGACTCTGCTCAAGCATTGGGCAGGAAAATATCACAGAATTCTTCTGAGAAATTCAGCAATAGAAAATAAGGTGGGTTTTTTTGTGCAACCTCAAGAAATATATAGGGTGATGGTGCTCAAGACACTCTTGCAGATGATCTCCCCCACCCCTCATGTAATATTTCTGGAGAGACTTGGACAAACATTGAACAAGACAGAAAGGTGTGGGGTGTGGGTCACAATCTTCATCTTTGGCAGTGGGGAGCAATGTTAGTGAGGTCACAGATACAGTAAGTAGCCCCTGTTATCTCAAATGGACTTTATTTTTTCAAATTAAATTTTCTTTCAATCAATAAAAGTCTGCCTTTTCACCTTTCTATTTCTCCTACCTCCAAATGAAAAAGAAAAGGAATCTCCCCCGCCATATACATACATTATGAACATATATTGTTAAGCAAAACACATTTCTGCTTTGGCCATATCCAAAAAGATCTATGTCTCAGTCTGCATTGAGTCTGTCATCTCTGTCAGGAGGCAGGCAGCATGTTTTACTGTGACTCCTCTGAAGTCAGTGATGGGCATTTTGTGTTGTTCAAAGTTAAGTCTTTCAAAGTTGTCCTTATAATATTGTTATTTTATAAGCTGTTCTTTTGGTCCCGCTTACTTCACTCTGTGTTAGTTCATACATGTCTTCTTAGATTTTTCTGACACCATCCCTGTCATCGTGTCTTATAACACAATTGTATTCTATCACATCCGCATACTGTAATTTGTTTAGCTAATTGATGGAAAACTCAGTTTCCAGTTCTTTGCTACCACAAAAGTAACTGCTACAAACATTTTTGTATATATGAATCCCTTTCCTCATTCTTTTATGTCTCTGGGTATATAGGCATAATACTAGTATCACTATGCCAAGGGATATTCACAGTTTAATAACTTTTTGGGCGTAGTTCCAAATTGCTTTTCAGAATATTTGGACCAGTTCACAGTTCTGCCAGTGGTGCATTAATGTACCTGTTTTTCCATAGCTCCACCAGCATTTGTCATTTTCGTATTTTTTAATCGACTTTGCCAAATCTTTGGAAAGATTTCTCTCTCTCCCCCCCCAACCCCCCCACCCCATGGGCTTTATACCAATTATTTTTAGAATTTGATGTTGAAAAGGTCCTTCCTTCCTTCTTCCCTCTCTTCCTGCCTCTCTTCTCCCCTTTCTCCTCTTCCTCTCTTTCCTCCCCCCTTCTTCTGTCTCCTCCCCTCCCCTTCCTTTTCCCTTCCTCAAGGAGCTTACATTCCAATTGGGGGAGCAGTGGCTAGGAAAGGTAGTTATGAGGGAAATCATAAGATGAGGAACGGAACTCTTTCCAGAGGCAGTGGTAGTTGTGATTTGATTTCATTTCTCAGAGAAAGAAGTGGAAAGCTGGGAGTAGGAGTGGGATGGGAGGTGGGAGGTGCATACATGTGGACCATGTTTGGGTCAGTCTTTACACTCCGCAGTGTTTGAGTGTGCTTGGCTGCAGCTGACTATCCTGTTGCTGAAGGCTATGTTTTTTGTTGTTGATTACTGTGATTTTTGATTATACCAAGGTCTTTCAGATGGGCTCGATTTCTTTCTTGGATGACGTGTGAGTCCACACAATTACCTTAGCCCTAGTACTGGCCTCAGTTAACCCTTCATATAGGATATGTGTGTAGTTTTTTTTTTTAAGCACAGTTGGCCAAATAGAGATTCAGAAGTGATTCCGAAATTGGTTCTAGGTTGTGTAGAATCCAGCTGTCTTGACATTCTGGGTAGTGCACATTCAAGCAAAACTTGATTTAATGTTATGTTTTGGCAGAAGAGCTAAAATCCAGTGAATTAAAGGCTGGTGATTAGGTTGAAAGTATACCCATGTGGAGACATCAATCAGTCCAATGCGATTTAAATTGCTGGATGCTTTCCTGTACTTCTGAGTTAGCAGTTAAGCCAATCAGAAGGAAATATTCCCCAAATGAACCAGCCAAAAATTCTTGCCACAAAATTTGAGTGTTTTATTTTTCCAAAGGAAATAATAATATGGCCAACAACTGGCTTGCTTCTCTTGAAGCAAGAATGGATATCGTTGCTTTTTCAGAGAAATCTAAGTGTTTCATTAGTTCTGAAAAGTCTTATGTGGCCCATCTAGATAGTTTTGCTAAGAAAGAGATCTCTCAGTGAGCTGAGGGAGTCCAGATCCTTCATGACCCTCAGGAAAAATGTAAATTGTGCCAATGCTGTCCTCTGAGTAAGAATCAGTACTACTTCTTTTGTTCTACTTTCTGGTCTCTTATTAAAAAGGGGCATTTTATCTTCTCCGACAGTTCTTTCACCAGCCCTATTCATGTTTCACTATCACCTTTTGGTGACAAGAGACATATCTGCCAAGATGGTTTGCAAATGGGACTGGGGAGATTGTTAATTTTCAGTGTGTAGTTATGCTAGAAGAAAAAGTGCTTCTCTGTCTCCCTGTCCCTTTGTCTCTGTCTCTCTCCTTTCCCTCACGCAATAGATAAAGTGAAGTCTATGATAGATTTCTTTCTGGATGATACCATTTTCTCCTCTACTCAAGTGTTGTCATTGATTTGAGTTGGAATTTATTTCAGAGATAAAAATAATGCCTTCTTTGGTTAAGTTTTGCAGTAAATTCATTTGACCTCCAACTCTTCCATTCTGACCCTTCTGTTGTATCACTTGAAGGCTTATGGCACTTAGTCAAGGCAGCCGGATCCTGTGTCCTGTAGTCTTGTATCTTTGTTCTCCTGAAGCATCTGCATTCCACGGGAAATGGCCTGATTAATTTTTAAAGGCATGTTGTGCAATTGGTAAATAGAAGTTTATTTCTGATGGGAATATAGATGAGATCCAGTTGTAGAACACATTGCTTTGCTAAGGGAGGACTGGAGCAATCTCAGAAATCCCTGTTCCATCCAGCTGTTATCTTTCATCAGTTTTTCATCACTGTTTGTTCAGAGGAATGGGGCAATTGAGTTCCCTGGACATGTTTGGAATTGGCAAATCCTTTCTTGCAGAAAAAGCATGTTGTAGGTTAAAGTAGAGAGGAGAAGGAGGCGATGTGGTCGCAGCTCTCCTCAAATCCAGAAATCCTAAAAAACTCTTTTAAATCTCCTTTTAGTTAGGTGATATTAGTGAGAGGTCACAGAGTCAGTTGGAAAAGAAGCAGAAGACTTAGGAAATGTGTCTTTGATAAATGGGAAATCAACTCCCACCACTGTGAAAATCAACTTTCCTCTTCCTCTTAGCAATTAAACAAGTAATTTTTTTTGACAGGTAGAGTGATGACATAAGTAGAATATTTTAAAAAGTGACAGCTGAGGGAACATGGAGGTTGATAGTGAACAAAAGTCCAAATTTGGTTTTTTCTCTGCCAACTTTCCTCACTATCCAGGCAAACTTTGGAAAGGTTTATGTTCCGAAAAGCAACATGGTATTATGACTAGAACTCCCACTTGGAATCGGGAAGACCTGGGTTTGAATTTTCTCTAAAATATTTACTGGCTCAGTCACCCTGGGTAAATCGCTTGATCTCTTTGGGCCTCAGTTTCCTCATCTGTTAAATGACTAGGTTGGAGTCAGTGACCTCCAAGGGTTCTTACCGATTTCTGATGTGAGCAATCAGCCAGTCAACAAGAATTTACTAAGTGCCTACTATGAGCTAGGCACTGGAGGGAGAAAGAAAAAATGAGTTTACATTCTAGTGGAGGAGGGAGAGCATTAGCAACTGGAGAGATTAGGAATGGTTGCACATAGAAGGTGGTGCTTGGGCTGAGCCCTGAAGGAAGTCCATGACTCTACTTCCTTTCCTTTCTCTCTTTTCTTGATGCTGTAGTCTGGCTCCCAGCCTCATCATTCAATGGAAACTTCTCTTTGCTAAGTCACTAGTGGGTTCTTAATTGTCAGCTCTAGTGGCTGTGTCTCAGGCTTCATCTTTCTTGACCTTTCTGTAGCAGCTGACATTGTCAACCACCCCCTCTTCCTCTCTGGGTTTTCTTTTCCCTTCTCCCTCTTGGTTCTCTTGTCCCTCTGCTCCTTCTCTCTCCTCTTTCTTGGATCTTCACCTCTGTCACATCCACTAACTGTAGGTATTCTCCAGGGCTCAGTCCTAGTTTCTTTTTACTCTTCATTATCTCTCTTGGTGAACCCATTGATCCCCATGAGCTCATTTCTCAACTCTATGTAGATGATTCCCAGATCTACATATCTAATCCTAATCTCTGTCTGAGCTCCATCACAGATAACCTCTTAGACATTTCCAACTGGGTGTATTGTAGCCAGCTTAAACTCAACATGTCTAAAACAGCTCATTATCTTTTCCCCCAAACCACCTTTCTTCAGAACTTGCAATTCCTGTGATCACCACCATCCTTCTAGTCACCTATTTCTCAATTTTGGTATTCAGTCCCACATATCTAATTAATTCCTACATCTTGTAATGTCTTTCTCTACAGCATATCTCATGTACATCCCATTTCTTTGCACTTAGACAGCTGCCACCTACTTCAGTCCCTTAACACCCCTTTACCTGGACTATTGCAATAGCCTCCTTTTTTCTTTTAAAGGATTAAAATTTTTTTTTTAATCAATGAAAATCCACATACTTCTTCCCTGCCTCTATTGACAATGAAAGAAAAACAAAGCCACTGTTACAAAGAAGTGAGGTTAACTGGACAGATTTGCATGTTGGCCTTGTCCAAAAAAAACCCCCAGGTCTCGCTCTGCATATTTAAACTATTGCCTCTGGCAGAGTGTGTGTTGCGTGTTTCATCCCAAGTGCCCTAGAATTGTGGTTGGTCATTGCATTGATCAGAGTTCTACAGTCTTTCAAAGTTGTTAGTCTTTACAATACTGTTGTTACTGTAGAAACTGTTCTACTGGTTCTTCTGTTCACTTAACACGGCATCCATCCATACAAGTCCTTCCAGGTTCTCTAAAACACTTTGCCTTATCGCTTCTTACAGCATAATAATACTCCATCACATTTGTATACCTTAATATGTCTAGCCATTCCCCAACTGATGGGTACTCCTAAGTTCCCAAGTCTTCGCCTCTTTTTTTTGTACATGTTTAGATAGAATTTGTTTTGTTTGGGAATAATCCCTCCCTTAACTTACCTTCCCTCCCTTCTCTTCTTTTCCTCTTGTTTTCCTGTTGAGCAAAATGCACTTTTGTACGTGTGAGTGAGGTTCACAAGTGTTACCTGCTCCCCTGACCCATTCCTCCTTGTTTGTATAGACCTTTATTCCTGAACTCTTGATAATGTGTGATGATTTTCCTCATCCTTCCTCTCTCCTTCCCCCTCTAGCGTATTCTTCTTCTATTTCCTTTCCATCTTTTCTTTTAAGGTCATCAAAACACAACAGAATCACTCCTGGGCATCTGTCAAATTAGGTTCACTCTATAACTCTTGATGATGACCTGAGGGGACACACACATCATCTCATATTAGAATGTAAACTATTTATCCTTGCTTAATATCTTATAATTGTTTGCTCATGTTTACCTTTGGTTTCGACTCCTTTGTTTGTACTTCCAAGTTTCTTTGCAGCTCTGGCCTTTTCATCAGGAATACTTAGAAGTCCTTTACTTCATCAAAGGTCCGTTTTCCCCCTGTAGGATTATATTCAGTTATGCTAGGTAAGTAATTCTCGATCTTAAGTGTATACCTTGGTATTTAGGCATACCATATTACAAACTCCTTGATAGTCATGGCTGCTAAATCATGTAGACTACTGACTGTGACTCCTCAGTACTTGAATTCTTTCTGTCTTCTTATAGTATTTTTTCTTTGACCTGGAAGCTCTTTGTTTCAACCAATGTTCCTGGGAATTTTCATTTTGGGGTTTGTTTCAGGAAATAATAGTGGATTTTTTTTTCCACTTTGTTTTCTGGTTCCAAGAGCATGGGCAGTTGTTTGGTTTTTGTTTGTTTGTTTTTACAAATTTCTGAAATATGATGTTTAGGGTCTTTTTTGATCATGGTTTTCAGGTAGTCCAATGATTTCAAAATTAATTCTCTTAGATCTCATTTCTAGGTACATTGTTTTTGCTTTGAGACTCCTTACATTTTTTTCTGTTTTTTTTTTCTTTTCATTTTTTGGATTTATTTTAATACGTAGTGTCTCATGGAATCATTAGCTTCTACTTGGTTCATTCTAATTTTCAGGGAGTTTGTAGCTTGGGTAGAGTTTTTATAGATCTTGTATCAGGCTAATACTTCTCCTTCTGATTCTTTCCTCGAATGCTTTCATTTCTTTTCCAGTTTTTCTCCTATAGTACTCTCATTTTAATTATGCAAACATTTTTAGGGATTTTAAAAAAATCTCTTGCTTCATCTCTTCCAGGAATTCTAGCTAAAGTTGTGCCCAATCTGTGTTTTGCTTTGAGGCTTTTCTTGTAGATATTTTGGAGTTATTCTCTTCTTCTGGGTTTCTATGTTGAGTGTCCATATTACCATAATAGCATTTTTGTGGTGAGTTTTTGTTTGTTTTTTTTTTTCCCATTCTTCCAACCTACTTCCTAACTTCAGACTTGGTGTTAGGGCAGGACTATCTGTACTGCTGGAGAGAACGTTTGGCTTCTGCTGCTTTCTTGTGGATTTCATGTTGAGTTATTCCAGGCTCTAAAGAACAGCTCAGGCTGGGGACCAGCAAACTTTCACTTCTCTCAAAGTGGCCTAAGCCAGGACAAAGTCTAATTTCTGCCTTCATGGTCTAAGCTCTGTAAGTTCTGGATCTGGATTTGGGTCTGAGCAGCACTCGTAGGATTGGCCCCATTTGGAGTTTCAATAGATTGCTTCTAGACTCCTCCACTCTGGTTCAGAATGATAGAAATGCAAGCTCTTGTTCAGTGTGGGATTCCTGCCTTGATTATTCAGCAGCCAGCTTGCACCAAGACCACACACTTGTAGGGTCACAACAACACAGCTGCTTGCTTTTGAAATTGCTGCTTTCTTAGCCTAGGGTGTGTAATTGCTCCTTACCCTGTAAAGCCATCCATAGGTAAAGGTTTCCTCCTCAGTCCACTGTGGATCTGGAGTGGGTTCATGAGCAAGAGAACTGCCAGTTGTCCCCTATTTGCTGGATCTGGGACCTCTTCTTGCCCTGATGCCAGTCGTGGGTAGACCCAGTCCTCAGCATCACAGACATCTATGTCTTTTTCCCTATGCTGACCTGACTTGAAAAGTGACTCACTGGGGGCAGAGCCAAGATGGCAGCTAGAAACCAGGGACTTGCTTAAGCTGTCACCCAAATCCCTCCAAACACCTGTAAAAAATGGCTCTGAACAAATTCTAGAGCTGCAGATCCCATGAAATAGCAGAGGGAAGCAGGTCTCCAGCCCAGAATGGCTTGGATGGTCACTGGGATGGGTCTATCGTATGGTGCTGGAAGTGGAGCGCAGCCCAGCATGGGCCGCACCAGGACCAACTAGACCAGGAATTGGGTGGAGCAGACCCGCGGGCTATAAATCATTGAGCTGTGGCAGTTACCAGACTTCTCAACCCACAAACGTCAAAGACCATGGAGCAGGTTAATGGGAAAACTGCTGAATCAGGGTGAGAGCTGTCCGGCTCCAGCCCTGGGGGTGGTGGAGGTGGTGTGGTGGTGGCGACGGCAGAAGCAGGAAGCTGCTGTGGCTGCTTCCAGAGTCCCTGGCTTACACGGTGGGAGGAATCAAGTGGCGGATCAGAGCAGGAATGTAAGGAGCGCTTTGATGGCGCAGAGGCAGGTTCTCTTGCTTTGCCCTACTTGAATCTGGGTCACCATTTTAGTTGGCTGTTCCAGGGGGAGGAGAAGTGCTGCTGTGGCAGAGCTTGCAGTAACAGTGGAATAGAAGTAGGTCTGAAAACAGCAGCACAGCCCCTAAAGCTTGGGACAAAGCACTCTCTACTCTACAAGCAGTCATACCCTGACAAAAAGTTCAAAAGTCAAGTAGTT
>JAQQSZ010000025.1:25434-35479 GCA_028646595.1 Phalanger gymnotis | reverse complement strand
TACTTCTCTTACTTGCTTTTCCAAATCCTTTTTGAGCTCTTCCATGGCCTGAGACCAGTTCATGTTTTTCTTGGAGGCTTTTGTTGTAGGCTCTTTGACTTTGTTGACTTCTTCTGGCCGTATATTTTGATCTTCTTTGTCACCAAAAAAAGATTATAGAGTCTGTGTCTTTTTTCACTGCCTGGCCATGTTCCCAGCCAACTACTTGACTTTTGAACTTTTTGTCAGGGTATGACTGCTTGTAGAGTAGAGAGTGCTTTGTCCCAAGCTTTAGGGGCTGTGCTGCTGTTTTCAGACCTACTTCTATTCCACTGTTACTGCAAGCTCTGCCACAGCAGCACTTCTCCTCCCCCTGGAACAGCCAACTAAAATGGTGACCCAGATTCAAGTAGGGCAAAGCAAGAGAACCTGCCTCTGCGCCATCAAAGCGCTCCTTACATTCCTGCTCTGATCCGCCACTTGATTCCTCCCACCGTGTAAGCCAGGGACTCTGGAAGCAGCCACAGCAGCTTCCTGCTTCTGCCGTCGCCACCACCACACCACCTCCACCACCCCCAGGGCTGGAGCCGGACAGCTCTCACCCTGATTCAGCAGTTTTCCCATTAACCTGCTCCATGGTCTTTGACGTTTGTGGGTTGAGAAGTCTGGTAACTGCCACAGCTCAATGATTTATAGCCCGCGGGTCTGCTCCACCCAATTCCTGGTCTAGTTGGTCCTGGTGCGGCCCATGCTGGGCTGCGCTCCACTTCCAGCACCATACGATAGACCCATCCCAGTGACCATCCAAGCCATTCTGGGCTGGAGACCTGCTTCCCTCTGCTATTTCATGGGATCTGCAGCTCTAGAATTTGTTCAGAGCCATTTTTTACAGGTGTTTGGAGGGATTTGGGTGACAGCTTAAGCAAGTCCCTGGTTTCTAGCTGCCATCTTGGCTCTGCCCCCAGTGAGTCACTTTTCAAGTCAGGTCAGCATAGGGAAAAAGACATAGATGTCTGTGATGCTGAGGACTGGGTCTACCCACGACTGGCATCAGGGCAAGAAGAGGTCCCAGATCCAGCAAATAGGGGACAACTGGCAGTTCTCTTGCTCATGAACCCACTCCAGATCCACAGTGGACTGAGGAGGAAACCTTTACCTATGGATGGCTTTACAGGGTAAGGAGCAATTACACACCCTAGGCTAAGAAAGCAGCAATTTCAAAAGCAAGCAGCTGTGTTGTTGTGACCCTACAAGTGTGTGGTCTTGGTGCAAGCTGGCTGCTGAATAATCAAGGCAGGAATCCCACACTGAACAAGAGCTTGCATTTCTATCATTCTGAACCAGAGTGGAGGAGTCTAGAAGCAATCTATTGAAACTCCAAATGGGGCCAATCCTACGAGTGCTGCTCAGACCCAAATCCAGATCCAGAACTTACAGAGCTTAGACCATGAAGGCAGAAATTAGACTTTGTCCTGGCTTAGGCCACTTTGAGAGAAGTGAAAGTTTGCTGGTCCCCAGCCTGAGCTGTTCTTTAGAGCCTGGAATAACTCAACATGAAATCCACAAGAAAGCAGCAGAAGCCAAACGTTCTCTCCAGCAGTACAGATAGTCCTGCCCTAACACCAAGTCTGAAGTTAGGAAGTAGGTTGGAAGAATGGGAAAAAAAAAAACAAACAAAAACTCACCACAAAAATGCTATTATGGTAATATGGACACTCAACATAGAAACCCAGAAGAAGAGAATAACTCCAAAATATCTACAAGAAAAGCCTCAAAGCAAAACACAGATTGGGCACAACTTTAGCTAGAATTCCTGGAAGAGATGAAGCAAGAGATTTTTTTAAAATCCCTAAAAATGTTTGCATAATTAAAATGAGAGTACTATAGGAGAAAAACTGGAAAAGAAATGAAAGCATTCGAGGAAAGAATCAGAAGGAGAAGTATTAGCCTGATACAAGATCTATAAAAACTCTACCCAAGCTACAAACTCCCTGAAAATTAGAATGAACCAAGTAGAAGCTAATGATTCCATGAGACACTACGTATTAAAATAAATCCAAAAAATGAAAAGAAAAAAAAAACAGAAAAAAATGTAAGGAGTCTCAAAGCAAAAACAATGTACCTAGAAATGAGATCTAAGAGAATTAATTTTGAAATCATTGGACTACCTGAAAACCATGATCAAAAAAGACCCTAAACATCATATTTCAGAAATTTGTAAAAACAAACAAACAAAAACCAAACAACTGCCCATGCTCTTGGAACCAGAAAACAAAGTGGAAAAAAAAATCCACTATTATTTCCTGAAACAAACCCCAAAATGAAAATTCCCAGGAACATTGGTTGAAACAAAGAGCTTCCAGGTCAAAGAAAAAATACTATAAGAAGACAGAAAGAATTCAAGTACTGAGGAGTCACAGTCAGTAGTCTACATGATTTAGCAGCCATGACTATCAAGGAGTTTGTAATATGGTATGCCTAAATACCAAGGTATACACTTAAGATCGAGAATTACTTACCTAGCATAACTGAATATAATCCTACAGGGGGAAAACGGACCTTTGATGAAGTAAAGGACTTCTAAGTATTCCTGATGAAAAGGCCAGAGCTGCAAAGAAACTTGGAAGTACAAACAAAGGAGTCGAAACCAAAGGTAAACATGAGCAAACAATTATAAGATATTAAGCAAGGATAAATAGTTTACATTCTAATATGAGATGATGTGTGTGTCCCCTCAGGTCATCATCAAGAGTTATAGAGTGAACCTAATTTGACAGATGCCCAGGAGTGATTCTGTTGTGTTTTGATGACCTTAAAAGAAAAGATGGAAAGGAAATAGAAGAAGAATACGCTAGAGGGGGAAGGAGAGAGGAAGGATGAGGAAAATCATCACACATTATCAAGAGTTCAGGAATAAAGGTCTATACAAACAAGGAGGAATGGGTCAGGGGAGCAGGTAACACTTGTGAACCTCACTCACACGTACAAAAGTGCATTTTGCTCAACAGGAAAACAAGAGGAAAAGAAGAGAAGGGAGGGAAGGTAAGTTAAGGGAGGGATTATTCCCAAACAAAACAAATTCTATCTAAACATGTACAAAAAAAAGAGGCGAAGACTTGGGAACTTAGGAGTACCCATCAGTTGGGGAATGGCTAGACATATTAAGGTATACAAATGTGATGGAGTATTATTATGCTGTAAGAAGCGATAAGGCAAAGTGTTTTAGAGAACCTGGAAGGACTTGTATGGATGGATGCCGTGTTAAGTGAACAGAAGAACCAGTAGAACAGTTTCTACAGTAACAACAGTATTGTAAAGACTAACAACTTTGAAAGACTGTAGAACTCTGATCAATGCAATGACCAACCACAATTCTAGGGCACTTGGGATGAAACACGCAACACACACTCTGCCAGAGGCAATAGTTTAAATATGCAGAGCGAGACCTGGGGGTTTTTTTTGGACAAGGCCAACATGCAAATCTGTCCAGTTAACCTCACTTCTTTGTAACAGTGGCTTTGTTTTTCTTTCATTGTCAATAGAGGCAGGGAAGAAGTATGTGGATTTTCATTGATTAAAAAAAAAATTTTAATCCTTTAAAAGAAAAAAGGAGGCTATTGCAATAGTCCAGGTAAAGGGGTGTTAAGGGACTGAAGTAGGTGGCAGCTGTCTAAGTGCAAAGAAATGGGATGTACATGAGATATGCTGTAGAGAAAGACATTACAAGATGTAGGAATTAATTAGATATGTGGGACTGAATACCAAAATTGAGAAATAGGTGACTAGAAGGATGGTGGTGATCACAGGAATTGCAAGTTCTGAAGAAAGGTGGTTTGGGGGAAAAGATAATGAGCTGTTTTAGACATGTTGAGTTTAAGCTGGCTACAATACACCCAGTTGGAAATGTCTAAGAGGTTATCTGTGATGGAGCTCAGACAGAGATTAGGATTAGATATGTAGATCTGGGAATCATCTACATAGAGTTGAGAAATGAGCTCATGGGGATCAATGGGTTCACCAAGAGAGATAATGAAGAGTAAAAAGAAACTAGGACTGAGCCCTGGAGAATACCTACAGTTAGTGGATGTGACAGAGGTGAAGATCCAAGAAAGAGGAGAGAGAAGGAGCAGAGGGACAAGAGAACCAAGAGGGAGAAGGGAAAAGAAAACCCAGAGAGGAAGAGGGGGTGGTTGACAATGTCAGCTGCTACAGAAAGGTCAAGAAAGATGAAGCCTGAGACACAGCCACTAGAGCTGACAATTAAGAACCCACTAGTGACTTAGCAAAGAGAAGTTTCCATTGAATGATGAGGCTGGGAGCCAGACTACAGCATCAAGAAAAGAGAGAAAGGAAAGGAAGTAGAGTCATGGACTTCCTTCAGGGCTCAGCCCAAGCACCACCTTCTATGTGCAACCATTCCTAATCTCTCCAGTTGCTAATGCTCTCCCTCCTCCACTAGAATGTAAACTCATTTTTTCTTTCTCCCTCCAGTGCCTAGCTCATAGTAGGCACTTAGTAAATTCTTGTTGACTGGCTGATTGCTCACATCAGAAATCGGTAAGAACCCTTGGAGGTCACTGACTCCAACCTAGTCATTTAACAGATGAGGAAACTGAGGCCCAAAGAGATCAAGCGATTTACCCAGGGTGACTGAGCCAGTAAATATTTTAGAGAAAATTCAAACCCAGGTCTTCCCGATTCCAAGTGGGAGTTCTAGTCATAATACCATGTTGCTTTTCGGAACATAAACCTTTCCAAAGTTTGCCTGGATAGTGAGGAAAGTTGGCAGAGAAAAAACCAAATTTGGACTTTTGTTCACTATCAACCTCCATGTTCCCTCAGCTGTCACTTTTTAAAATATTCTACTTATGTCATCACTCTACCTGTCAAAAAAAATTACTTGTTTAATTGCTAAGAGGAAGAGGAAAGTTGATTTTCACAGTGGTGGGAGTTGATTTCCCATTTATCAAAGACACATTTCCTAAGTCTTCTGCTTCTTTTCCAACTGACTCTGTGACCTCTCACTAATATCACCTAACTAAAAGGAGATTTAAAAGAGTTTTTTAGGATTTCTGGATTTGAGGAGAGCTGCGACCACATCGCCTCCTTCTCCTCTCTACTTTAACCTACAACATGCTTTTTCTGCAAGAAAGGATTTGCCAATTCCAAACATGTCCAGGGAACTCAATTGCCCCATTCCTCTGAACAAACAGTGATGAAAAACTGATGAAAGATAACAGCTGGATGGAACAGGGATTTCTGAGATTGCTCCAGTCCTCCCTTAGCAAAGCAATGTGTTCTACAACTGGATCTCATCTATATTCCCATCAGAAATAAACTTCTATTTACCAATTGCACAACATGCCTTTAAAAATTAATCAGGCCATTTCCCGTGGAATGCAGATGCTTCAGGAGAACAAAGATACAAGACTACAGGACACAGGATCCGGCTGCCTTGACTAAGTGCCATAAGCCTTCAAGTGATACAACAGAAGGGTCAGAATGGAAGAGTTGGAGGTCAAATGAATTTACTGCAAAACTTAACCAAAGAAGGCATTATTTTTATCTCTGAAATAAATTCCAACTCAAATCAATGACAACACTTGAGTAGAGGAGAAAATGGTATCATCCAGAAAGAAATCTATCATAGACTTCACTTTATCTATTGCGTGAGGGAAAGGAGAGAGACAGAGACAAAGGGACAGGGAGACAGAGAAGCACTTTTTCTTCTAGCATAACTACACACTGAAAATTAACAATCTCCCCAGTCCCATTTGCAAACCATCTTGGCAGATATGTCTCTTGTCACCAAAAGGTGATAGTGAAACATGAATAGGGCTGGTGAAAGAACTGTCGGAGAAGATAAAATGCCCCTTTTTAATAAGAGACCAGAAAGTAGAACAAAAGAAGTAGTACTGATTCTTACTCAGAGGACAGCATTGGCACAATTTACATTTTTCCTGAGGGTCATGAAGGATCTGGACTCCCTCAGCTCACTGAGAGATCTCTTTCTTAGCAAAACTATCTAGATGGGCCACATAAGACTTTTCAGAACTAATGAAACACTTAGATTTCTCTGAAAAAGCAACGATATCCATTCTTGCTTCAAGAGAAGCAAGCCAGTTGTTGGCCATATTATTATTTCCTTTGGAAAAATAAAACACTCAAATTTTGTGGCAAGAATTTTTGGCTGGTTCATTTGGGGAATATTTCCTTCTGATTGGCTTAACTGCTAACTCAGAAGTACAGGAAAGCATCCAGCAATTTAAATCGCATTGGACTGATTGATGTCTCCACATGGGTATACTTTCAACCTAATCACCAGCCTTTAATTCACTGGATTTTAGCTCTTCTGCCAAAACATAACATTAAATCAAGTTTTGCTTGAATGTGCACTACCCAGAATGTCAAGACAGCTGGATTCTACACAACCTAGAACCAATTTCGGAATCACTTCTGAATCTCTATTTGGCCAACTGTGCTTAAAAAAAAAAACTACACACATATCCTATATGAAGGGTTAACTGAGGCCAGTACTAGGGCTAAGGTAATTGTGTGGACTCACACGTCATCCAAGAAAGAAATCGAGCCCATCTGAAAGACCTTGGTATAATCAAAAATCACAGTAATCAACAACAAAAAACATAGCCTTCAGCAACAGGATAGTCAGCTGCAGCCAAGCACACTCAAACACTGCGGAGTGTAAAGACTGACCCAAACATGGTCCACATGTATGCACCTCCCACCTCCCATCCCACTCCTACTCCCAGCTTTCCACTTCTTTCTCTGAGAAATGAAATCAAATCACAACTACCACTGCCTCTGGAAAGAGTTCCGTTCCTCATCTTATGATTTCCCTCATAACTACCTTTCCTAGCCACTGCTCCCCCAATTGGAATGTAAGCTCCTTGAGGAAGGGAAAAGGAAGGGGAGGGGAGGAGACAGAAGAAGGGGGGAGGAAAGAGAGGAAGAGGAGAAAGGGGAGAAGAGAGGCAGGAAGAGAGGGAAGAAGGAAGGAAGGACCTTTTCAACATCAAATTCTAAAAATAATTGGTATAAAGCCCATGGGGTGGGGGGGTTGGGGGGGGAGAGAGAGAAATCTTTCCAAAGATTTGGCAAAGTCGATTAAAAAATACGAAAATGACAAATGCTGGTGGAGCTATGGAAAAACAGGTACATTAATGCACCACTGGCAGAACTGTGAACTGGTCCAAATATTCTGAAAAGCAATTTGGAACTACGCCCAAAAAGTTATTAAACTGTGAATATCCCTTGGCATAGTGATACTAGTATTATGCCTATATACCCAGAGACATAAAAGAATGAGGAAAGGGATTCATATATACAAAAATGTTTGTAGCAGTTACTTTTGTGGTAGCAAAGAACTGGAAACTGAGTTTTCCATCAATTAGCTAAACAAATTACAGTATGCGGATGTGATAGAATACAATTGTGTTATAAGACACGATGACAGGGATGGTGTCAGAAAAATCTAAGAAGACATGTATGAACTAACACAGAGTGAAGTAAGCGGGACCAAAAGAACAGCTTATAAAATAACAATATTATAAGGACAACTTTGAAAGACTTAACTTTGAACAACACAAAATGCCCATCACTGACTTCAGAGGAGTCACAGTAAAACATGCTGCCTGCCTCCTGACAGAGATGACAGACTCAATGCAGACTGAGACATAGATCTTTTTGGATATGGCCAAAGCAGAAATGTGTTTTGCTTAACAATATATGTTCATAATGTATGTATATGGCGGGGGAGATTCCTTTTCTTTTTCATTTGGAGGTAGGAGAAATAGAAAGGTGAAAAGGCAGACTTTTATTGATTGAAAGAAAATTTAATTTGAAAAAATAAAGTCCATTTGAGATAACAGGGGCTACTTACTGTATCTGTGACCTCACTAACATTGCTCCCCACTGCCAAAGATGAAGATTGTGACCCACACCCCACACCTTTCTGTCTTGTTCAATGTTTGTCCAAGTCTCTCCAGAAATATTACATGAGGGGTGGGGGAGATCATCTGCAAGAGTGTCTTGAGCACCATCACCCTATATATTTCTTGAGGTTGCACAAAAAAACCCACCTTATTTTCTATTGCTGAATTTCTCAGAAGAATTCTGTGATATTTTCCTGCCCAATGCTTGAGCAGAGTCTACCTACTACATCTGCCCCATAAGCATCCCCAGGGCCCTTGGTGCAACCTGTACACCAAGTCTCTGGGGTCTCATGACTCAAAGGCAGACAACATGGTGGGAATAATATTAAAAAGGAGGACTTTTGTTTCAAAGAAAACCTTGCAATCTTTAAAAGCACTGTGCATTTTCAGAAAGACAAGTATGCCTGCTTTCCTCCTCCTGTTCAATTCTGGGCCTGGCTCATTGTCCAAGTGGAATGTCTATCCAAGATCTGTGTCATGAAGGACTGTGTGGGTCGTCCACTCACATGCAGCAGGACCAAAGGCATTCTTTCAGGCACAAAATTGTTCCTACGTGGATAGTGAGACTGAACTCTTTCGAATGACTCTGGATCTCATTAAGGAGCCTGTGCAACGTTGCAGGGCTTGACACGATCAGGAAAATGTCACCTAGAAATGGGAACATCTGGAAAGTCTTGCCATCTACAAGAAATCTCTTTCATCTGTACTCTGCACTGGACATGCTCCAAGAAGATGGTAAGCACCTTGGGCAAGCAACATTCCCATATTATTCCTTACTTCCAATTAACAACCAAGTGCAGTCAAAGTTACCTCTGTCATCACAAGATTCAGGGAATCTAGAATAAGTTTCCATATGCAGAAGTGGCAGTGCGTCAGGAGCTCTTTGCTCTAGTCAATCAAACACTTTTGTTTCTATAATACAATCAAAAACATGATGCATAGTGATATTCTGTACTCTCCATACCTGTCATTGTATCTCTGAAGATGCAGTCTGCTGTAGAGTATCACTGGCAAGCACCCACCAAGTTGGCTTCTAAACTCCCAACAAGGATGCCCTCACAGTACGTATGGGATATTCCAAAACATTGGCTTATGGGTCAGTAGCTACCACTCCTGGGGGGCGGAGCCAAGATGGCAGCTAGAAAGCAGGGACTTGCTTAAGCTCTCACCCAAATCCCTCCAAACACCTGTAAAAAATGACTCTGAACAAATTCTAGAGCTGTGGAATCCAAGAAATAGCAGAGGGAAGCAGGTCTCCAGCCCAGGACAGCCCGGATGGTTGCTGGGAAGGGTCTATCGCACGGTGCTGGGAGCCGAGTGCAGCCCAGCGTGGAGCGCAGCCCAGTGTGGGCCACGCCAGGACAGACTGGGAGTCAGCCGGGAGCAGGCCTTAGGGCCATGAATCATTGAGCTGTGGCAGTTACCAGACTTCTCAATCCACAAACGTTAAAGACCATGGAGCAGGTTAGTGGGATACAGTTAGAAAGCGGTTCAGCCCCAGCCCTGGGGGTGGTGGAGGTGGTAGGCGGTGGTGACAGCAGCAGCAGGAAGCTCCTGTGGCTGCTTCCAGAGCTCCAGGGTCAGCTGCTTCCAGAGTGCCTGGCTCACATGGTGGAAGGAATCAAGCAGCAGACCAGAGCAGGGCTTGCTTTGCCCCGCTTGGGTCTGGGTCCCAATCCTGGTTGGTGGTTCTTGGTGAAGAAGGAGCACTGCTGTGGCAGAGCTTGCAGTGACAGTGGAGTAGAAGTAGGTCTGAAAACAGCAGCGCAATCCCTAAAGCTTGGGACAAAGCACTGTCTACTCTACAAGCAGTCATACCCTGACAAAAAGCTCAAATGCCAAGTAGTTGGCTGGGAACATGGCCAGGCAGCAAAAAAGGATGCAGACGCAGACTCAGGTTCTATAATCTTTTTTTGGTGACAAAGAAGATCAAAATATACAGCCAGAAGAAGTCAACAAAGTCAAAGAGCCTACAACAAAAGCCTCCAAGAAAAATATGAATTGGTCTCAGGCCATGGAAGAGCTCAAAAAGGATTTGGAAAAGCAAGTAAGAGAAGTAGAGGAAAAATTGGGAAGAGAAATGAGACAGATGCAAGAAAACCATGAAAAACAAG
>JAQQSZ010000025.1:0-25334 GCA_028646595.1 Phalanger gymnotis | reverse complement strand
AAAAAATACTGAAGAAAATAACACCTTAAAAAATAGACTAACTCAAATGTCAAAAGAGCTCCAAAAAGCCAATGAGAAGAATGCTTTGAAAGGCAGAATTAGCCAAATGGAAAAGGAGGTCCAAAAGACCACTGAAGAAAATACCACCTTAAAAATTAGATTGGAAGCTAGTGACTTTATGAGAAATTAAGATATTATAAAACAGAACCAAAGGAATGAAAAAATGGAAGACAATGTGAAATATCTCATTGGAAAAACCGATGAACCGGAGAATAGATCCAGGAGAGATGACTTAAAAATTATTGGGCTACCTGAAAGCCATGATCAAAAAAAGAGCCTAGACATCATCTTTCAAGAAATTATCAAGGAGAACTGCCCCTCACTTAAATCCAATTTGTGCTGGAGTCAAGATGCCACCCCATGATATCATTGGTCCTCTTTGAAAATGAAAGACAAACAACAAGATGACCATCAGGTGGTGCAGTGGGCAGAATACTAGGCCTGGTGTCAGGAAGTTCAATCCAGCCTCAGACACTTACTAGCTGTGTGACCTTGGGCAAGTCACTTCACCCTGTTTGCCTCAGTTTCCTCATTTGTAAAATGAGCCAGAGAAGGAAACAGCAAACCACTCCAGTATCTTTGCCAAGAAAACCCCAAATGGGGTCAGGAAGAGTCAGACGGGACTGAAACGATTCCACAATAACAAAGTCAGGTTTGTCATGGAGCTTCCTTTGGAATTAAATTGAATGGCTAATGAGGTCACTTTCAACTTTGAAATTCTGTGATGGCTCAGTTCAGGCTCCATTTTCTACCAGAGGTCTATCTCAGTTTTCCTAGTTGTCAGACTACCCTTCTGAAATTATTTTCTATCTATCTTCTAAATAAATACAAAATAGTTTCTGTAGCAAAGTGATGCAGTGGATAGAGCGCTGGGCCTGGAATCAAGAAGACCTGAGTTCAAATTCAGGCCAATCTGTTGAAACAAACTGTTAGCACTGAAAAATTAACATTGGATAAAAAACTGATATTGACACAATCAACACTCCCATTTCCCAAAAATTTTAATTGCCAGGCTGCTCCTAGGATAGCAAACTGTCACCTGGACTGTTTTCCAAGCCTTCCCAACCTGGTGAGTCCTCCCAGAGCTTGAACTCCACTGGCATGGCCTTCAAAAACCAATAGCCAAAAGTAAACTATATAAAATAAACATTCACAGATTCACATGGAGTCATTTTTTCCTCTTTTTTTTTTTTAACATTCTACTGTCTATATGGAAATTTTTTTTTCTTTTAGTGTTTAAGTACAGAATTTTTTTAATTTAAAAAAAATTTAAGACTTATGGCCATTCTACCTCCCTCCCCTCTCCTTGCTTCCAACTAAGCTGAGGCAGGCAGGCAATGTAGGCAAGAAGTATTTTATTAAGCATTTACTCTGTGCCAGTCACTATGCCAAGCCTTGGGAATACACATAAAAACAAAAAGAAAAGACAGGCCCAAGTTGCTTATACTCTAAAAGGAGCAGACGACACACAAAAAGGGGTTGATAAATAGAAATGGGTGGAGAAGGTGCCCACGCTGGGGTCCAATAGGAAAGTCCAGAAAGCCAGAAACATAGCTGCCTCATTCAAAGAGTGGACAGTTTGAGTTCATCCCCAAAACGGAGTTCCCCAAAAGGAATTCCTCAAAAGGAGAAGCAGGCAAGCACGGCAGAGGAACATTCTAGGACAAGAAGGGCCTAAAGAGAGGGAAGCTCCAGGCCAGGGGTAGGGCTGCAGGTTCCTAGAGGACCTAGAGGGCCACATGTGGCCTCCAGGCTGCAGGTTCCTCGCCCCTGCTCTGGGCACTAGAACTCTGTGGACTTTGTGAAAATTTTAAAAATAAATTCAGAGTATCTCTCCAAATAGGAGAAATGAAAAAGTTTATGAAAGTTGTTAAACAATATTTTACTAGGATTTTTTTTTTTGATGTGTATCCTCAGATGGAACAGATGGTAAACTCTAATTTTAAAAGTTAATATATTAATATTTCTTTACCGGCAAGCTTGGTCGATGAAAGGCTACATTTAGTCATGTCTTTCTACAAGCTCGTTAAGTTAATGAATTTGTGAAGCTTTTGTAATTTGCTTCTTTTTTTTTTAATGTGAGTGAATTTAGCACTCATAATTTAGTGTGGGAAGGGACATGGCTGGCTCAAGACAGGTAGTATGTATAGGACATAAGCTCTCTACAGAGCTCCGCTAATTCACATTCTAATCTTGAAATGCAAAGCATGTGCTCCCCAAGGTCGGGGCCTCAAGCAGAGACTGCCCATCCTGTCCAGCAAATTTAGAATGAAAAACGATGAGCACTAGGCTAGAAATGCCTAGTGATTTCCTATTTAGTCCTAACCAGGATATAATTCAAGTGCCCACAAGGCCCCACAGCTAACTCCATCAAACCACTGAACAGAAGACTGCCCTATTCCTGTGCACACATTTTTGCTTCTTAATTCTTCTAATTGTGTAAACTACACAATATTGGTAAAGGGGATATTAAATGTTCTAGTGAGGCCAATTTTCATTTTAAACACGGATAAATAGGCTAGAATGGCAATATTACAGACAATCAGAAAAATTATTTGCTTTGTAGGAAGTCAGTTGCAAATTGAGAAATTAGCTTTCTAGTATTTACCAAAATTAAAGGAAGAGAATTTATGAATATTATTACAAAAGAACTAGAGCTAACGGGGTCCCTGGTAATGCAGAGAGAGGTGCAGAAGAAGAGAAGGACCTCTCCAGCAACTTCATCAATCTCTTCATTTGCAAATTCCCAGTTTCATGAAAACTGCTGACAGTTTTCCCAACCCCACATGAGATAAAACAGAACAAGGTGAAAAGCAGGACGCTCTAGAATATTTTTTCCAATCAATGTGTAACACCTAAACGTATCCTTTCAGCATCTTAATTTCCTTATTTGAGACCCCAAAGCATGGAGAACTCTTTTCTGAAGGGGAGAACATTATTTCTGAGAGATTAGAAACAGCCAAAGAATTCAACACAAATAAGCAGAAGCCTGGGCAAAAAGGGAGGGAAGAAAAGCCCCCTGCACGCAGCAGTGTAAGGTTCCTTTGGGGAGGGGGTTCTCTAAACATACTACTTCAAGTTCATAAGGATTTCTATAGGTTTTTAAAAAATTCTTCTGAAATACCTTCTGTAGTCATACTTTTCCAATTTCACCATGGAAAATTTCAGAAACTTAAGATCACGGTATTTAGATTTAGAGGGAACCTTAAAAATCAAGAAGGAAGGAAGGCAGGAAGGCAGGAAGGAAGGCAGGAAGGCAGGAAGGAAGAGAGGAAGGGAAAGAGGAAGGAGGGAGGGTCAGTGTTGGAGGGGAACATTAATACACTGCTGGTGATGCTGTGAAATGATCCAACCAGTTCTGGAAATCATATGACCACAGTATCACAGACTTTGGGATGGAAAGGACCTAAGAGGTCATCTATTCCAACCATTTCATTAGACCAGTGATGAGTGACGTGCCCAGATCACAAATAGAAGAAGCAGCAGAGATGAGATTCTGCCTCAAATCCTCTGGTTCCAAATCTAGCACCTTCCACTATTACCTTTCTGCCTCCATCCGGAATTTCACAACCAAAGTCACTCAAGTGTTCAGAGCCTCCGGCCCAGCCATCCCACTCCTTGGCATGTGCAGTCAAGGAGGCAACACAAGAAAGACCAGATACTCACAGAAGCACAAAGAAAAAAAAAAAGGAAACAAGATGAGTCCCCACCCATGGGGGAAGCCTAAACAAACAGGCCAACGGGTATGCAATGAGATGCTCCTGTGTCACCAGAAACAACGAGCATGAGCAATTTCAAGACGTGTGGGAGGACTCTGATGAGGCATGAGACACACAGTGAAAAAAGCAGACCTGGAGAACAATGAGGGCTAAGATACTACAAAGGGCAACAACACCAAAAACCTTCCCCCTTGAAGACTGGACTGTGCGGTCTCAGTCCTGGCCAACTGTTGATCCTCCCAACAGAGAGGCTGGGACTCCAGACAGCAAAGGCAGCCAGACACCATCAGGTGAAGTTTAGGGATTAGCTAGTTTTACTTAAATGGTGTTTCTTTTTTGGTCACAAGGAAAGCTTTGAGGGGATAGAGGGGATAGATAAGGAAAATTGACTGGTTTAAAACAAAAGACAGCTAAGTATATTATGTGTTTAAAAAAACCCTATTGGGTGGGTGAAGAAGGTATTATCATCCCTATCTGACAGGGACAGTGACAAGCAGAGAAGGGAAGTTATATTGAGCAATATTTCAATCACAGGAGCTTAGAACTGGAGAGGACCCAAGAGGTCACCTCCCCCAGAGGCCATCTAGGGTCTGGCGCCCATTTCCAAGGAGGGAAACTCACCACTTTATAAGGCAGCCTATTCTGTTTGTGCAGCACAAAGTCATCAGAAATTTCTTCCTTACTGAAAGCTAGGACATGCCTCCCTCTGACTTCCACCCACTTGTCTCACTTCGTGCCCTCATTACCTCTCACCTGGACTACTTAACAACCTCCTACATGGTCCCCCACCTTTCATCTCTTCCTAGATTCCCTCCACGCCACTGCCCTGCTCAGAAGACCTTACGAGCCCATCAGTGGCTCCAGGTTAGAGTATTTGGGCCTCAGCCTGGCATTCAGGGCCTCCACCATTATTCCACATTACTCTCCTTCAGGTCCAACAGGCCTCCATCCCACCTCCCAGACACACTCACATGAGCCAATGCTCTCCCTCTTTAGCTCAAGTACTCTGGAAGCCCTTCCGGTCTCCTCCAGGACTCTTTCCTTCCTCGAGTTACCAGAATTTGATTACTGTGCAAACACTCATTAAGTGCCTATACCAAGTGGAAAGCATTGGGTGAGGCATTGCAATTTGCTTATCACAAACACATGTGCCCTCTACCAATTTTCAGGTGCCCAGATGCACTGATTTTAGGCAGAGAAGACTTAATAACAACCAGAAGCAGTCTATAAGACAGTGGGCACAAAGGGCTTCTGGCCTCATGCCCAGGCCCCACCTTCACTCCCAGTGTTCATTCTCAAAGAACCAAGGCGAGCCTCTTACCTCCAGCAGAAGACACACTTGTTTGCACATGCCAGGCTTGGGGTGGTCTCCATGCAGCGATGGCTTTCAATGCCATAGAAAGTATGTTTGTAGCAGCCTCCTCTGCCTCGCAGCATAGACTGTGAGAAACCAAAACCAACGGCAGATAAATTTGCATCCAACAGTCGAGGGTTTGAAATTATGACATCAATTATTTTAAAAAGGACAGCACATCTTTCTCCCCAAGAGGGAGAGAAAGAACATAGCACCAAGGGGCCCTGTTTATTCAATCCAATGCAATGGCCCTGGGGTGCAGTAACACTAAAACCTGCAACAAAGGCCCTAAGACCTTTGATTTTCGTTTTTAATATCTTTTGTTTTTATATCCCCTTCCCAATACATCCCTCCTTTTTCCCCTAGCCAACGAGTCATCTCTTGTAACAGACTGAAAGAGAGGAAAAATAGTTCAACAAAACCAACCAACACTTCAACAATATCTGACAGTAGGTGCGATATTCCACACCCTCAGTCCACCTCCTCTGCAAAGAAGGAAGGAAAGGGATGTTTTGGTTTTCCAATCCATCCATGAACTGACTGAAGAAGCCAGATTAATTTGGGAAACCATGAACAATGAAAGCTAACCTTGCTTATCCAGAATAATCTAGAGCAGATTTTTCAGTTGACCCAAGAGTCTGTGACAAAACAAATATTTATACATTTCATGTCAACAGCACACAATTCATGATTGCCCCTTGCTGACTTAATCACCACAACATGCTAGTCTTTTGTTTAAAGTAACTAGATTCCCCACATTCTCTCTTGCTCAGGACTCACAGTGGTTTGGAGGTTTGTTTGTTTGTTTGTTTTTTATTGCTTTGAGATGTCTTATTTCTAAACTAAAAATATTACTGCTCAGATTTAATCATTAGTCTTGAGAACCAAATACTAAATCCCAAAATAGTTTCAAAACGTGTGGATTTATGTGCATTGGCCACAATCTGCCAGATTTTGACACACGTTCCAGCCATGAGTCTCTCCTGCCCAATGGCCTCGGGGCCAGCCTCCCATTCCCTCATGGGGGTATATGCTGTACTTTGTTAATCACTGCTTTAGATACTTGGCATTTCACTTAGAGTTACAGATCCCTTGACTTCTAAATTGTCACTGAAAGACAGTTTTCAATATAGCTCAGATGATAAAACCACAGAGCATTACAATATTCATCACTTCCCCACCCACATAAAGATGAATGAGGCAATAAAAGTGCTTGCTTTGGGAGGCTCCAGAAAATGGCCCCATCTCCCTCTGCTCACCCCTCCAAGCCTTTCAGGCAGAGCCTGGGCTGACAGTTGCTCCAGCTGGCACCGCATCCCTGCCCCCAGCTCCAGACCGGAAGTGATCCCATTCGCCTCCAGCTATGATTATGTTCTATGGAGGGTCTAACCTGTTCTTGGACACCTGGTGATTTTAAATACTGTTTCTGTCATTTTTGTTATCACTGAGTTGATTTAATGGAATCTTTGAAACTCAGTATTCACATCAAGGAAAAGCAAATGATTTTGACAAGGCCCAAATGAAGACTCCCAAGAACTTGTTTACATCAAAATCTTGCAACATCACAATTCTTCCTGGGCATACTTAGCAAAAACCCAAAAACAGAAGGGCCAAGAACTTGGTCAAGGTGGCCCAGTAAGTGGGGAAGCGCCCACAGATGAGGCTCACTGGCCAGGCTTCAAAGCTACAACCCTGAAACTGTTCAAATGAAAAACTTGAAGATAACCACAGAAGAAAATCATAAAGATCAGAAACAAAGTTTGTTCTATTTTTTTAAAGTGAAGACCAAACAACCAAGATACATGAGCAAAAAACTAAGCAGACAGAAACAGAGTTTATGCTGTAATCAAATAAAACTTGCAAGTTTATCTGACAGTGGAGAGAACACTGAACTAGAAGTCAGGATTAACTAGTTCTGTAATCATGAGGGAATCACTTGACTTCCCTGGATCACAGCTTCCTCATCAGGCAAATTGAGCCTAGAAGATTTCTAAGGGGTACTCCAGAACTGACTTTCTATATATTAGTGATACGTATATTTAATACACATATACATGGCAGCTAGGTGGCACAGTGGACAGAATGCCAAGCCTGGAGTCAGGAAGACTCATTAAAAGACAAAAGTTCCTCAATCCAACTCCCCAGTAACTAGGTTCCCTAGATTCTCCCCTACCAGTAACCCAAGGACCAAGGATACCTACACTGTTTTCTATCTCTCAGTCCTTTGGATGTCCTCCCCAAGCCCCCAGCCTGAGAAGTCCCTGAACAGCAAATCCTGCTGTTATCTACTCCCCAGTCATTACATTATTAATGGAGCTAGGGGCGAGAAGCCATTTGCCAAATGCTTCAGCCACTTATAGATTCAAGGAACCATAAAGAGCACCTAGCCAAAACCCTTCATCTTACAGATTTGGAAACTATAAGAAGGAAATTAAACAGCTGGTGTAGAAGAGGGTATCCAAGACTAAGACTGAGGTGTCTGGTTGGACCAGTCTACAGTGTAACTTCCTGCACAGGGATGAAGTGTACCAACAAAGGCTGTTGCGAATGAATCTCCTCTCTTTCTCACAAATCTAAGCAAAAGAGTTTTTAAAAACTAAAGGAACAGAAAGAAAAGGATAAAATTGTCTATAGACATCTATCAAGCTACATATCTGCGAGATAGTTTACCAAAATTTTAGCAAATTATTTGATAAAGCATTTTGTGCTATTCTGGAAAAGATGGAGATATGGAGGAGGCACCATACAAAGCGTTGGATTCCGAAAAGCTGGATGCAAAGAGTAGTCAACTATTTATGGCTTGACATCAACTTAGAAGGAAAGGTTGAGTATTCAGCACACTCTGCTGAGCCTTACTTACACTGTATACCCTTTTCATCAGAAATCTGGATATTGGCAGAGATAAGAATCCTGATCCAACATGCAAGGGACCCAAATGAGCTAACACCCTCGATGAGAGTCAGGATCCAAAGACCTTGACAAGTGGGAATGCTGGGCTGGATTTAATAAGATGAAATTGACTAGCAATAAATGTCAAGTCTTATATTTGGGTTCAAAAATACGACTTCACCAATCCAGGATGAGGGCAGCAAGGTCAGGCTGCCCAGAAGCACTTTGGTTGTACTTTGTCTTTAAATCAGGGAGTTTTGGGGCAGCTAGGTGGCATAGTGAGTACAGCACCGGCCCTGGAGTCAGGAGAATCTGAGTCCAAATCTGACCTCAGACACTTGACACTCTTAATAGCTGTGTGACCTTGGGCAAGTCACTTAACCCCAATTGCCCTGCCTTCTTCCCTCCAAAAAAAAAAAATCTGGGAGTTTTAGCAGACTTTAACAGTGTGACAGAGCTGACTAAAAAGTAAATGTGATCCTTAAGTGCAGGAGAAGACATGTCACTTCCAGAAAAAAAAAGAGGTGATAGTGCTACTGCCTTCTGCCCCCACCACAAACAAAGCTGTAGAACTGTGAATGGAATTTGGGAAGAAGAAGAAGAGATAGGATGCCCAGGGCCATCAGGTAATATGCTGACAGGCCTGGAAA
This sequence comes from Phalanger gymnotis, assembly GCA_028646595.1. Taxonomy (NCBI): domain Eukaryota; kingdom Metazoa; phylum Chordata; class Mammalia; order Diprotodontia; family Phalangeridae; genus Phalanger; species Phalanger gymnotis. The sequence continues at coordinate 16,662 of JAQQSZ010000025.1, read as the reverse complement.
AGGGAAGGCTTAAGAGGGACACAAGCGCCTTCCCTCTACCTTGGAGTCCTTCTCAGTCTTCAAGACTTGGCTCAGTTGCCACCTTCTGCACAGTGCTGTTTCTGATACCCCCAAATGCTACTGCCTTCTCTCCCAAACTACTCTGCATTTTACAACTTTTAATGGTTTTATTTATTCTGCTTTTATTTTATGTTTATTTGCATATGTTCTTGTTGTCTTCCCCACTGAAGGTAAGCTTGATATAAGGGATTATTTCATTCTTTCTACTAGCAGCCCCAGGGCTTGGCATAGTGCCCAGCATACAGTAGGGCTTAATAAATATTTGTTGATTATTGATTGTCTTCAAGAGCCATAATCTTCTTCTTCAAGGATGTGGAAGAGTTGAGGCTTGCTTTGTTTGCTCTCAGGGGTAGAAGTGATGGGTAGAAATTGTAGAAAGGCAAAGTTGAGCTTCCTAAAGGAAAAACCACCCAACGATTAGGGCTGATCCCTCCCTCCCCTGCCCCCACTGGGAGGCTTCAAGCAAGCTGAACGAGGCAGCTGTGTGTGTGTGGGGGGGGGGGGGGGGGGAGGGGTCATGGCAGTAATTCTTTTCCAGGTACCAGCTGGATTAAATGGCCATGTGGTCTCTTCCACCTCTGAAATTATGGAAAGTTCTGTGAAACTAAGGATCAGAGAGGTGAACTTAAGTGGTCAGTAGAGCTGGGCCAAGAACCACAACACCTGCTTCTGCTTTGTGCAAAACAGCCAAGCCCAAGGAATGGGGACGTGGGGCCAGAGGACCAGGGAAGTGTAGAGGGCCAGCTCTGAGAAAGTCCATTCTGGGATACAGATACAGGCCAGGTTTTCCCTGGGACCTGTTCTTGCCCTTGGGCTGATAACTTGGCATGTGGGCTCTCCATACCCCACCTCAGCATACATGTGCTGTTTAGGATGAAGGCTCCCCAAGCCTCCTTGGTATACACACGCTCTCTCCAATACCCCCACGGCACACCACACACGTGCTAAACACCGCCTGTGGGCTATTAACACAATATGGTTTATGGCAAAAGGGGAACAAAAAGCACAAGGAAGTCATGCAAAGTGGAACTAAGCACAAGGAAGTCATGCATTATGTAAATGCCTCGCAGTGGATTTGTTGATTCTGCTTGCCTAAAAGGGTATATAAGCCCTGTCCCTCTGCATAATAAACAGAGCTGTTCTTTACTCTCTCACCTGGCCCATGTTTTCTTTTCACTCTCTGCAGCATCCTTTTCACTCTCTGGTAGCCACTCTCTGGCAGCAAGTGGCAGCAAGTGCTGGCAGGGAAGGGGCAGAACACACCTAGGAAGAGGGCCGAAGGCAAACTCTGCCAGGCTCCTGCTTCTGCCAGGGGCTCCTGCCACTTTTAACTCTTCATGGAAAAGAAGAAGCTTCTCCTTTTAATAAATTTTTGTCTTGGATGGCTAGGGCCAGCAGCAACATTGATTCCAAGTCATATCAAAAATCTATCATGCTTCAAACCCCTGCACCTGACTGCTGAAGGCAGCATCACTGAGCACCAGCAAAGGTACAGCTATTCTGGCACGGGACAATTTACTACAAAGTAAACTTCTGTGAGGGCATATACACATAAGTGTATTATATAAATTTATATAGGTTTTATATAAAATATATTTTATACAAATATATTTTATATTTATATTTCATATAAATGTATCTATTTCATTTTTATCTAAACATCAAATATATTTTATATATTATATACACACAGATATATAAACAGGGTGTCCCAAAAGTCTTATGTCATGTTAAGGCATTAAAGACACCAAGACTTCTGGAATAGTGTATGAGGGCGGGGTGTGTGTGTGTGTGTAAATATGCACATGCTGCAAAACAAATTTTGACAAGACTTTAACGATCTAATAAATACCTTGGTCCAGCGGCACAGCTTCACTCCAGAGTGGCTCCCAATCAACTGATAACCTGCCAAGGAAAGCAGAACTCCGTCAATCATGGACCAGCCTGCATGCCACCAAGCAGAATATTCCTGCCCTCATCTATGACCATCCCCAGAGATGCTAGAGAAGGAATCAGAGGTCAGAGTTAGATGAAACAACCTCTAAGGTCTCATGCAACCCCAAGGGAGGCTGCTGTTGTTTTTTTAAGTTCTACAGCAGTAGATGCTTGCTGTTAGCTGTGTGACCTTGGGGGAAGGAAGTCTTCAAGCTCTCTGGGCACCAGCATCCTTCTCAGTAAACCAGAGAGCATTCATCACAGCTTTTGTTTATTACTCTTTCCTACATATTTAATCTTTACTGATACCTGGTGCTCTTTTTACATCCCCTTCATTTCCCAATGTAGCTCTCCCTACCCCCACCCCAGCCCAAATCCAATGAGCCAAGAATATAAAGGGGAGGAGAAAAGCACCTCTGAACACTGTTAGCCAAGACTGACCATACATCCAGTGACTATGGGCTCCTACCACCTCCCTTACAAGGTGACGTCAGAGCTTTGCCACCTGACTTTTAAGGGGTCAGGGGTTTCAAATCTGTGACATCATTATGTAAAGAGTTCCCAGCATGCAAACTCCCTTCACCCTGTGACCCACCTGCAACATACAGTCTTAAGAGAGGTGTCCTGGGCACTTGCCCAGGATCCACCAGGGTAAAGGTGGAGAGCATTAATGCCCATGGTGGTCCTGAGCCAGTCCCATGCTTTCCTGCTTACTCCCTTGCTTCCTCCCCAAAGGACTCACACACAATCTCTCCAGCCTCTCAACCACTGCAGGCAAAGAAAGGGTCTTAGGACTTAGACACTATGTATTCTGAACTTGCAGGAGACATGATGTTCATGAAAAAATGAACAAAACCACTTTGTAGAGCCACTGATCCACACTTATAGAAACCCCAAAAATGTGTAGCTGAGAAAAATATTTCTCCAAGTCATCCTCCAGCCCATTCTAGACACTAGACACCAATGCCCCAATGCCAAGGAAATGACAGGAAGAGCCCAAGACTCTGAGGCTGTCTGAGGAAGCATAAAAATACTTCTCTAATTTAGGGTATGAAATCCTTTCTATGAGTTCAACAACAGCCTTTCCCTTTTCTATACTCCTTTCAGCTTACAAACACTTTCCTAAGAACACAGCGAGGCAGATGGAGTCAGTCTTATCGTTCCTTTTTAGAAATGGAGGCAATTCAGGTCAGAGGCAAAAGGCTGGCCACTCGCCAGTGAGCAGAACAGCTCTGTCTCCCATATGGGGAGGGGGAGGTGCCCTTCCCAATATGTGAGAGGAACCCTGAAGGAAGGAACACGGGGTGATAGTGACCTTTGGTGTTCGTCTGTTTTAATTTTCAGATTGACAACCATCTACACTATTTGATCTCAAAAAGGCAAGGTATTCACTTTCAGAAATGTCCAGATGACATGAGCCCCCAAACAAGGGAAACTCAGGCCTCCTCCCTGGCTGAACACAAAAGCAGAAAAGTTTCCCTGTCATGAATGGGAACTCAAGAGACATCAAGGGAAGTTCCTCCTCATCTCACTCCTCTGTTATGAAGCCCTATCAAACCTGCACTGTGGTGGCCATAACAAGAGTGATCTGTTCTGTCTCTCCTACCCCAGGAGGGTCGCCACATCTATTCTGCAGACAGCAAGCTCTGTTTCTGAGATCAGACTGCCAACTGCACATGGCAGGATGTGCCACTTCATGTGTTTCCTGGGTCACACCCATGGTGGGCTCCAAACGCTAAAGCTTTGCCATCTGTTTAACATCTAACAACAAAATTTGGTCAGTAAATTTAGTTTCCACGCATTATCAAAAACTGTAAAAGCCCCGAGTCTATAGTCGCCTGCATTCTCACAAAGGGCTCACTGGACTTCATCATGGAGACATCATCACCAACAGAGAGTCAATATGATGCATCAGAAAGGTCTCGACCAAGACAACCAGAGTGTGAATTCCCCTGTGCTGTTTAATGAGCTGTATGGCCTTAGTCAACTCATAAGATCATAGATTTACAACAAGAAGTGACCTTAGAAGCCACGGAGATCAACTCTCTCCTTTTACAAATGAAGAAACTGAGGCACATCAAGGTTAGCTGACTTGCCCAGCATCGCGTAACTAGTAAGTATCTGAAGATGGCTATGAACCCGAGTCAAACAAGATGATATTTGTAAAGCAACTAGCACTATGCCTGGCACATAGGAAGCCCTTAATAACTGCAACTCCCTTCTCTTAAGCCCCTTCCTGCCTACAAGCCCACTCCACTGGACTGCCTCATTGCCTAACAGGTCTTCCTAATACTCAGAGTTATCCAAAAATGGATGGAGCACCCCAGGAGATAGTAGGTTTTCCCTCCTTCAAGGTCCATAAGTGAAAGCTAGATTCGCCATAGAGTACATTCTTATTCAGGTGCAGTTTGGACCAGCCGGCCCCCTGGGACTTAATCTCTCTGAACCTCAGTTTCCTCATCTATTTCAACAAGCATTTATTTTATTTTTTTTTTGGAGGGGGCAAGGCAGGGCAGTTGGGGTTAAGTGACTTGCCAAGGTCACACGGCTAGTAAGTGTATCAAGTGTCTGGGGCCGGATTTGAACGCAGGCCCTCCTGACTCCAGGACTGGTGCTCTACTCACTGTAACACCCAGCTGCCCCAACAAGCATTTATTAAGTACTTATTACACACTAGGCACACTGCTAGGAGCTGGTGATACAGAAACAAAACACTCCCTGCCCTCAAGAAGCTTACAGTCTACTGGAAGGTTATAATAGTTACACAAATAATTAGACACAAAATATACGCCAAGTAACATCCAGAAGGTGGTGCAGTAAATAGAAAGCCAGGCCTAGAATCAGAAAAACATCTCTCCAAGTTCAAATCCACCCTCAGCCACTTACTAGCTATGTGACCCTGGGCAAGTCACTTCACCCTGTTTGCCTCAGTTTCCTCATTTGTAAAATGAGCTGGAGAAGGAAATGGCAAACCACTCCAGTATCTCTGCCAAGAAAATCTCAAATGGAGTCACAAAGATGTCAGACACAACTGAAAAATGAACAACAACAAAAGGGTTTCGAAGAGGAGGAGATGAGAAGGGAGGGAATTCTAGATCTACGGTGCCATTTGTACAGTGGTACAGAATCAGAATATGGAGACTCGGGTCATATAACTGCAAAGTGAGCATGATAATATTAGGTTCTATCTCACCAGGTGATTCCAAGAATCCAACAAGCTAGGGTATGCAAAGCACTTTATAAAGCCATATACAAGGCATCTCGACTGTCCTCAGAGAGTTTGAAGTAACTAAAACGTTAAACTGAACTAAGACTCTGAGGACGCTGTGTGCGGGGTATTAGGATATTATTAATATCATTATCATTATCATTCTCTTCTCTCAAATTTATTCTAACAAACTTAAGTTCCTAGAACACTAATGGAGGTGAGGGGAGGGGAAGATAAGGTAACCCAAGAAGCCATCACTATTTCCTGGGAAGGAGTGTGAAATGATTTGCAAATGGGACTTCAAGAAGTATTAAACAAATCACAAACAGAATTGCAGACGCCCAAGTCCATTCTGGCCCAGCCAAGCCTCTCTCTCACTGGCTGCAGAATCCGAGCCTGATTCGCTGAAGAAGCGTAGACAGCAGTATTTGCCAAGAATCAGCTCAGAGCTTGTTAAAGATCCAGGGAATCAGAGGCTCCAGTGTCTGCCATGCAGACAGTCCAAGCTGTCCACACTGCAAAGAAGCTAAGGGCTGAAAGGTGAGCCTATGGCCCACAGAGAATGAAGGGTAGGCTCTGTCATAACATCTCCAACTGTCCCCAAATATCTAAAGCTTGAAAACCCTCCTCTGATGAAGAAACCCACGAGTACAGAAAAGCACGCCTCTAATGCTCTGAGACTGCTGTAAGCAGAGAAACAGGGACCACCTTTCCCTTCTTATGGGGGCGATTGTTGTTGTTGTTCAGTTGCTTCAGTCGTTTCTGACTCTTTGTGACCCCATCTGGGGATTTCTTGGCAGAGATACTGCAGGGGTCTGCCATGTCCTTCTTCAGCTCTTTTTACAGATCTGAGGAAACTGAGGCACACAGGGTGAAGTGACTCACCCAGGGTCACACAGCTAGTAAGTATTTGAGGCCAAATTTGAACACAGGGAGATAAGTCTTCCCGACTCCAGGCCTGGCACTCTATCCACTGCGCATTCTAGCTGCCCCTAAAGGGGGCAAATATATTAAAAATAAACCAAGGACCAAGTCCCCAAAATGTCTTCAAAGTCATTAAGAGGAACCATTTCCAAAGGCTATCTTAGGAATATGAGCAGAAGGGTTACCACACTAAGAGAGCTTAATGCAGCAACTGATTTATGAATAAAACTAGAATCTGTCGATCACTTTGGCAGGCAATTCCCGAGACAGAATTTCAGTAATTAGGATCTCATATAAAAATACATGAGCTGAAGTGTCTAGGTCAATGCCAAAGAAAAACGGGGAAGGAGGATTATGGTAATGTGATAGTACTGTAATGATAATTAGACAAAACTATATCCTGTAACATAAAACCCACTGCAGCCAAGTCAAGTTGGAACAGAATCATTAAAACCATAAGACACCAAATAAGTACTAAAGTGGACAATAGAAGTAGCTGATAAAATGACTAGGAACATTTACTTTTAATATTCATGTAGAATTATAGCTGAGGATTTCATTTTTATTAGTATTATCAATTATTTATAATGTATTTTTAATGACTTTTACAGTCAAAAACATACAGTCAAGACACAAAAGGAGGATATATGCCATCAAGAAAAAACACAAATAATCTGCTTTCTGAATAAAGGCAGAACTACATTAGCATCTCAATAGTATTACATTATCACAGCTATTTAATTTGCTGCATTATTTTAATGGTGGAAAATATAGCTAAATAATTGCTTGTATGGACTGCTGTTAGTCCTATTATAGTTTTATACTCAAAATGGATCTATGAGCATCCATTTCAACATTCCTCCGACAATGAAGAATGCAACTCATTCATACGCACTCAAAATGGATGACTCTTGTCCATGCTCTCCCTTAACTTCACCAAAAGGGGGCCGCCCAATAAGCTAAGGACATCTTTACTTTCTCTGGACATAGCAAGCATACCAGTCAGGCACATGAGATGCCCACCTGTGGGCCCTCTTTCTCGCCATATGACCAGTCTATCTTCTTTTTCAAACAGACCTTTCCCTGGTGACATTTTTATTTTCAGTTCTTCAAAGTTCCTAATTTGTAATATATCATAACCTGCTTGCGTTTACTATGCCCCTCTACGTGGCCCTCTATGTGACTTTCGTTTTTAAAATCCCTATATGATTCTCATAAGTTGTAGCCATTAGGGGTGCAAAGGGATTGTTCTGGGAGAAGAGGTAAGGAAAAGGTAGAAAAGGGTAAATTATGTCACATGAAGAGGCACAAAAACATAAAGGGAAAAAAGGGAGGGAGAAAAGCAGTGTTTGAGCTTTACTCTCATCAGATTTGGTTCAAGGAGGGAATAACATACTCTGATAAGTATAGAAATCAAACTTGTCCTACAGGCAGTAGGAGGGGAAAGAAAGCGGGGTAAGGGAGTGGATAGAAGGGAGGGAAGAAGTAGCAAGGAGAAAAGGGTAAGATAAGGGAGGGATGTCATTAGGGAGGGAAAACTGAGGAAGATGGTAGTCAAAAGCAAAACTCTTTTGAGGAGTAGAAGGGAGAAATAAAAGCATAAACGGGGATGGGGGTGGGGAATAGGATGGAGAAAAAGGCACAGATAGTAATCATAACTGTGAATGTGAATGGGATGAATTCTCCCATAAAATGGAGTTGGATAGCTGAATGGATTAAAAACTATAATCCTACAATATGTTGTTTACAAGAAACACATTTGAAATGGGTATACACATAAGGTAAAGGTAAAAGGCTGAAGTAGAATATATTATGCTTCAGGTGAAGTAAAAAAAAAAAAGCAGGAGTAGCAATCCTGATCTCAGACAAAGCAAAAGCAAAGACAGATTCTATTAAAAGAGATAAGGAAGGACACTACATCCTGCTAAAATGCACCATAGACAATGAAGCAATATCATTACTTAACATATATGCACCAAGTGGTATAGCATACAGATTCTTAGAGGAGAAGTTAAGGGAATTACAGGAAGAAACGAATAGCAAAACTATATTAGTGGGGAACCTCAACTTCTCCTTCTCTGAACTTGATAAACAAAAAAGAAGCTAAGGAGGTGAACAGAATTTTAGAAAAGGTAGATATGATAGACCTCTGGAGAAAACTGAATAGGGATAAAAAGGAATATAACTTTTTCTCAGTGGTACATGGTACACACTCAAAAACTGACCATGTACTAGGGCATAAAAACCTCTCAATCCACTGCAGAAATAGTCGATGCATCCTTTTCAGATCATGATACAATTAAACTTATTCATAACAAAGGACCATGGAAAGATAAACTAAAAATTAATTGGAAACTAAATAATCTAAAGAATGAGTGGGTCAAAGAACAAATCATAGAAACAATTAATAACTTCATTCAAGAGAATGACAATAATGAGACAACATGCCAAAACTTATGGGATGCAGCAAAAGCAGTTCTTAGGGGAACTTTTACATCTCTAAATGCTTACATGAATAAAATAGAGAAAAAGGAGATCAGCAAATTGGGCATGCAACTGAAAAAGCCAGAGAAAGAACAAATTGAAAATCCTCAATTAAATACCAAATTAGAAATACTGAAAATCAAAGGAGAGATTAGTAAAACTGAAATCAAGAAAGCTATTGAACTAATAAATAAAACTAAGAGTTGGTTTTATGAAAAAACCAATGAAATTGATAAACTTTTGATTAAAAAAAAAAAGAAAATCAAATTACCAGTATTGAAAATGAAAAGGATGAATTCACTTCCAATGAAGAGGAAATTAAAATAATTAGGAATTATTTTGCCCAACTGTATGCCCATAAATGTGACAACCTGAGGGTAATGGATGAATATTTACAAAAATATAAATTGCCCAGGTTAACAGAAGAGGAAGTAAAATACCTAAATAATCCCATCTCAGAAACAGGAATTGAGCAAGCCATCAGTAAACTCCCTAGGAAAAAATCTCCAGGGCCAGACGGTTTTACATGTGAATTCTATCAAACATTTAAAGACTAATTAATTCCCATACTATACAGACTATTTAAACAGGTGAAGGAGTCCTACCAAATTCTTTTTATGACACAAATATGGTACTAATACCTAAACCAGGAAGAGTCAAAACAGAGAAAGAAAAGTGTAGACCAATTTCCCCAATGAATATTAATGCAAAACTTTTAAATAAAATATTAGCAAAAAGACTGCAGCAACTTATCACAAAAATAATATACCATGACCAGGTAGGATTTATTCCAGGAATGCAAGGAGGCTTCAATATTAGGAAAATTATCAGCACAATTGATCATATCAACAACAAAACTTGCAAAAACCATATAGATGCAGTAAAAGCTTTTGACAAAATACAACACCCATTCCTATTAAAAACACTTGGAGGCACTGGAATAAATGGAGTCTTCCTTAAAATTATAAGTAGCATCTTCCTAAAACCATCGGCAAGCATTATATGTAATTGGGATATGCTAGATGCATTCCCAATAAGATCAGGGGTGAAAGAAGGGTGTCCATTATCACCTCTATTATTCAATTTGGTGCTAGAAATGTTAGCTTTAGCAATAAAAGAAGAAAAAGAAATTGAAAGAATTAGAATAGGTAAAGAAGAAGCTAAGTTATCACTCTTTGCAGATGATATGATGAGTTACTTAGAGAATCCTAGAGAATCAAGTAAAAAACTACTTGAAATAATAAAAAAACTTTAGCAAAGTTGCAGGATATAAAATAAACCCACATAAATCCTCATCATTCCTATATATTACTAACAAAGCCCGACAGCAACAGATAGAAAGAGAAATTCTATTTAAAGTTACTGCAGACACTATAAAATATTTGGGAATCTACCTGCCAAGATAAACCCAAGGCCTACATGAACACAATTATGAAATACTTTTCACACAAATACGTCAGATCTACACAAATGGAAAAACATTAGTGGCTCATGGTTAGGCCAAACTAATATAATAAAAATGACAATTTTACCTAAATTAATTTATTTATTCAGTGCCATACCAATCAAGCCACCAAAAAATTATTTTACAGAGCTGGATAAAATAACAACAAAATTCATCTGGAAGAACAAAAGGTCCAGAATATCAAGGGAATTAATGAAAAGAAATACTAGGGAAGGTAGCCTAGCCACACTAGATATTAAACTGTACTATAAAGCAGCAGTCATCAAAACTACTTGGTACTGGCTAAGAAACAGAGTGGTGGATCAGTGGAATAGGTTAGGTACACAAAATGCTGTAGTCAACAACAATAGCAATCTACTCTTTGATAAACCCACAGAACTCAGCTTCTGGGCTAAGAATTCACTATTTCACAAGAACTGCTTGGAAAATTGGGAAATGGTATGGCAGAAACTGGGCATAGACTTACACCATATCTTACATCATATACAAAAACAAAGTCCAAATGGTCTCATGATTTAGAAATAAAGGCTGATACTACAAGCAATTTGGGAGAGGAAGGAATAGTTTACCTGTCAGATTTATGGGAAAGGGAAAAATTCATGACCCAACAAGAGACAGAGAGCATTACAAAATGCAAAATAGATAATATTGACTATGTTAAATTGAAAAGTTTTTGTATAAACAAAGCCAATGCAACCAAGATTAGGAGGGAAACAGAAAATTGGGAGAAAATCTTTTACAACCAGTGTCTCTGATAAAGGCTTCATATCTAAAATATACCGGGAACTGAGCCAAATTTATAGGAATACAAGTCATTCCCCAATTGAGAAATGGTCATATCTAAAATATAAAGAGAACTGAGCTAAATTTATAGGAATACAAGTCATTTCCCAACTGAGAAATGGTCAAAAGATATGAATACGCAGTTTTCAGAGGAAGAAATTAAAGACATTTATAGTCATGTGAAAAAATCCTCTAAATCACTATTGATTAGAGAAATGCAAATCAAAACAACTCTTAGGTACCACATCTCTCCTGTCAGATTGGCTAACATGACAAAACAGGAAAACGACAAATGCTGGAGAGGCTGTGGGAAAATTGGAACATTGTTACATTGTTGGTGGAGTTGTGAACTGATCCAGCCATTCTGGAGAGCAATTTGGAACTATGCCCAAAGGGCTATAAAAAATGTGCATAGCCTTCGACCCAGCAATACCACTTCTAGGGCTTATCCCTAAAAGATCATACAAGTGGGAAAGGCACCTGAATGTACAAAAATATTTATAACAGCTCTTTCTGTGGTGGCAAAGAATTGGAAATTAAGGGGATACCTATCAATTGTGGAATGGCTACACAAATTGTGGCATATGAATTGTGGTATATAATGTAATACTACTGTGCTATAAAAAATGAGGAGCAGATGGACTTCATTATAACCTGGAGTGACATATATGAACTGCTGCTGAGTGAGGGGAAAAGAACCAGGAGATCATTATACATGATTACAGACACACGGTATCTGTAAGGACAAACTTTGGTAAATCTGACTCCTCCCATCAATGCAAGGTTCAAAGGCAGCTCCAAAAGCCTCATGATGGAAAAAGCTATGCACATCCAGAGAAAGAATTATGGAGTCTGAATGCAGACTGAGGCAAACTTTTTGCTCTCTTTTTTTTCTTTTTCCTTCTTTTTTGGTTTTGTTTCTCCTTTCTCATGATTCATTCCATTGGCTAAAATTCTTCATTACGACTGGACTATTATGTAAATAAGTTCAATGTGAAGGTCTATGTAGAGCCTACATTGGATTACGTGCCATCTTGGGGGGTTGGGAGGAGGAGTAGGAGGGAGAGAAAATTTGGAACACAAAAACCTGAGGAACTGAGTGCTGTAAACTAAAAATAAAAAATAAATTTATAAAAAATTTTTAAAAAATAAATTGTAGCCATACAATACTGTTACATTTGAAGAAGTCAATCCAACCCACTCCCCTCTTAATTCTGGGTCCAATTTGTTGTCTATTTGTATTATTTATCCCAGATAGGTAATAGATATACATGTTATAATATGTATATATACATTATACACACACACACACACATTGATACACTGATAGACAAGCTCAATAGGTCATGTCTACAACTACATGTCATTATATAAGCAATAGAAATTCTTCTTTTTGCACCTTTTTATTTTTCTAATTATTTTTTCTCCCTCCTTCTTTCCCCTGAAGGAAAAACAAAATAAAAACCTTGTAACAAACATGCAAAATCAAGCAAAACAAATACCCATATTGGTTATGTCCAACAACATGTGTCTCATTCTGCATATTTAAGTCTATGCTTCTGTCAGGAGGGAAGTACCATTCTTCATCTTTAGTCCTCTCGAATAATGACTGATCACTACATTGATGAGAGTTCTTAAGTCTTTCAAAACTGTCTATCTTCACAATTTTGTTAGTACCGTGTGAACTGTTCTCCTAGTTCTGTTCATTTCATTCTGCATCAGTTCATACAAATTTTCCCAAGTGTCTCTGAAACCATCCCTTTCATCACTTCTTAGGGCACAACAACATCGTTACATTCACCTTCTATAATTTGTTCAGCCATTTCCCAACCGATTGGCATCACCTTAGTTTCCAATTCTTTGACATTACAGAAATAGCTGCTGTAAATGTTTATGTACATATGGGTCCTTTTCCTCTTTATCTGACCTCACTGAGATATAGGCCTAGCAGTGACATACAGCTTAGTGACTTTAGTTCCAAAAGAAATAGACATTCTACACTGACTTGGCTTTCTGTGCATGAATGATGAAACCAAACTCTTTTGAGTGGTTACCTCTCTCTAGTAGGAGGTTTTGCAATGTTTGATGAAACCAGAATGATGTCATTCACAAACAGGACTATCTACAGGTCCTCACGATCCAAAAGGAATCCCCCTCTTCAGCTCAGACTGAGCTGACCTCCTCCATCCCAACGATGAACAAATTTGGTGACCATAAGCCTCCCTTACATTTACGAGGAAGGGGTCATCAAACAAGGCTGCTATCTCTGTTGCTATATTTTTCAAAGAATCTTGAATTATTTTGATAAATACATGGAGGTACCTTGTTGGAAAAGAGCCTTTAAGGTAGCATTTTGCTCTATGGAGTCAAATGTTTTTTCACAACAAATAACACAGCAGGATCTTATAGTCAAAAGGGCAATGGTAAAGATGTGGTCTACTGTGGGATATTGTTTGTAAAAGCCTGCCTGTCTCCTACTAACCTGCTCATTGAGGATGCTTTCAATGTATGTGCAGATGAGTCTCATAAAAATTTTCGACACATGGGAAAGAAAGCATTTATGCTGATTTGTTGATGTTCTCACTCAGTCACCTTTTCTCAGAATTAATAACGTCTGGGAGTCTTTCCATGCCTTTGGAATGTTTCTCCCTTTAAGGTTCCTTGTGAATCAATCCATGACCACTCACATAGCTGTGTGATCCCCAAGCACAGATCTCCTCTAGTTACACTTGGTCTTAATCAGCTGCTGCTTCTCTCTGTTCTCTTCCATACCTCTTCTATTTCTCATGTAAGCAAGTCTGGAACTCAGGTGGGTCGCCCTTCTCAATAACACTTCACCTAAGACTGGCCTTTGGCCACCCTCTCTCACTAGGTAAATCAAGTGTTTGCTGAATGAGGCACTTTGAGGCTCTCTGGGCCCCGAGTAACTGATTTACAATTAAAGTTGTACATGAAATTATTATATAGCCTGTATCTACTGCCCTTTCTGCCTATGGGCTTTGCATAACTGATACCTTGCATGGACAGGTCAAGAGTATGTTGTCTCAGCTGACCACATGTCATTTTTCTATTTTAATCTCTTTTGTAGCATTGACCTTTGCTCTCACAAGTCACCTAAGCAGGCGGCTGACTCAGGAACAACTCCCACATCAGTTAACAAGTCATTTTCTATCTATTATGATATAATCAGTATGACTTTTATGATGCTATTTGGTACTTGTGTTTTCCAGCCCCTGACAATTCTGTTCTCAAATAAAGTATTCATGCAGATGGGCACAAGATTTCTGTGGAGCCCACAAATTTCTAACCTCTCTCATTCCTTATTCCTAATCTAGGTTTTCTAAAATATTTCTCACTATCCTCATCTATTTCCAATTTTGCATAGAAGTCACTAAGTATCAAGGTCAATGAGGATATAATTTTTGAAGGGTTATATCAAGATCTTCATAGAATTTCTCTACACATTTACCCTCTCCAACAAATGTTGATGCATAGCCTACAATTATCTTCATGCTCATCTTTTTTACAAAAACTTATCACAAGAAAAACCAATCAACAGGGACTTATTAAGCATCTACTATGTGCTAGGAAGGCACTGGAGATACAAGTATAAAGAATGAAACAATCCTTGTTTGCAACGAATCCACATTTTAATGGACTCCAAATGTCCCATGGAATGAGGTTCCTTACGGCCGTTAGGCACACAATAAAACCGTCTCTACCAAATCTTTTATTTGCCCCTCCAAGGAGAATCTGTGAGCCACTCTTGGTTTCTGATTTCATTTATAGCAAGGATTTCAAGGCAGATACAATTCCATTGCTCCCATGGCATGTCCATTCATTTGTCAATGATCAAGGATCTCATATATAGATTGTTAAAGTGTATACATGTAGGGGGAGAAAATCTCTGAAGCAAGTTTCTCTGATAAAGGTCTTGTTTCCAAGATTCATAAGAAACTAAATCAAATTATTTTCTAAGTACCATTCTCCAATAGATAAATGGTCAAAGGATATGAACAGAAAACTTTCAAAGGAAAAAAGCCAAACTACCAACAGTCAAATAAAAGATGTCCAAAATACTAATACTTAAAGAAATGCAAATTAAAACCAATTTGAGTTTCCACTTCACACATACTGTCAAACAGGCAAAAAAAAAAAAAAAAGGAAAATAACAAATGCTAGGCAGGGCTACAAGAAAATAGGTATGATAGCACATTGTTGCAGAGCTGTGAATTGGTCCAGCCATTCTAGGAAGTATTTGAATCTATGCCCAAAAGGTTACCAAACTGTATACCCTATAATCTAGCAATATCACCATGAGGCCTATACCCCAGTGAGATTAAAGAGAAGAAAAGAACCTAGAGGCACAAAACTATTTACAGCAGCTCTTCATGGTCGCCAGAAATTGGAAACCCAAGAACTGTCCTCTTTCTGGGTAATGGCTAAACAAACTGTGATTTATGAACACAACAGAATGCTACTGGGCCAATAAGAAATAATGAGATGGACAGTGTCGGTGGAAACCAGGAAAACCTTTATGAACCAATGCAAAGCAAAGCGGGCAGAACCAGAATGATTTATACGACGCCAACAACATTATGAAGAAAAACAACTTTGAAAGGCTTTAGAACTCTCGTCTAACTAATTCTGATAAACCATGCATCCAAAAGAATGAAGACAAAAGATTCAACTTGCCTCCTGAAAGAGAGAGAGGCGATGAAGCTAAAATGCAGAAAAAGACCTACATTTTAAGACACAGTTAACATAAGAATTTGGTTTTTTCACACTTTATAGATATGTACTGAGGGATCTGTTTTGTTTTTGTTTTATTTTTAATTTGCTTAACGGAGAAGTGGTGGTAAGAAGAGCATATTAATCAAAAGATATTTGTTACCCGAATAATTTTTAAAATGATTCATGCAGTTTACAGATTTTCTAAAAATAATTTGCTACTATACTAATATATCATGTACATTATAAAACGTACACAAAAATAGAAATTCTAAAAGGTTGACACAAGGTAAACAATATTTTTAAAGAATTTGTATTTTATATAACAATACAAAAAATCTTTTTGCTATCATTGTTAATGCCAATATTAGTAAATCTAATTTGGCAAGGACAGTTATTGAAGAGGCCTCATTATTTTCAAAGATTTTGCTTTAAACCAAACCATTTCATGATCCAGAACTTCAGAGGTCAGAGTCTATGCTGAGTTTGTAAAGATATTGCTTTAACGGCCCTCACAGCTGACGGACACTTCACAAAGAAACACAGACGCACATGGAAGGAGATCACTGGCCACCCATTATTTAGTCATGGGACTTGTTCGATGTTGTTTTTGAGTCTACTCAGTCATGTCCAACTCTCTGTAACCCCATTTGGGGTTTTCTTGGCAAAGATCCTGGAGGGGTTTCCTATTTCCTTCTTTAGCTCATCTGACAGAGGAGGAAACTTAGGCAAGCAGGGTGAAGTGACTTAGATAAGCACGGCTAGTGTCTGAGATGACATTTGAACTCGGGGCCTCCTGACTCCATTGTGCCATCTCGCTACCAATGCCAAAAAGGTTTGAGTTGAAATTGCGCTAGTAAACTTCAGTCTTCCCTGATGTCAAGCAGTTGCTCTTGCAAACTAATTGGAAGGAATTGCATCTTTCTATTTTTTAAAACTGAATTCAAAACACTTACTGAAACTTCATTTGAAAGATTTTTATTTTAATTTATTTTTAATATGTTTAGTTTTCAGCATTGATTTTCACAGGCGTTTGAATTACAAATTTTCTCCCCATTTCCTCCCCCCCCAC
>JAQQSZ010000024.1:60178-73323 GCA_028646595.1 Phalanger gymnotis | reverse complement strand
GGGAAGGGAGGGTCCTTAGAACACAGAATGTCAGATTTGGGAGGGGCCTTAGAACACAGAATATCAGAGCTGGGAGGGCCCTTAGAACACAGACTGTTAGGGAAGGGAGGGTCCTTAGAACACAGAATGTCAGATTTGGGAGGGGCCTTAGAACACAGGATGTCAGAGCTGGGAGGGCCTTAGAACACAGAATGTCAGAGCATGGAGAAAGTCTAGAGTACATTGTATCCAGCTCCTTCACTGTACAGAAGAGGAGGTGTAGTAGGGAAGAATCATGTGACCAAAGCCACACAGGCTCTATCCTGGCCATCACTAAGGGTGTTGGACCAGATGACCTTTCAGTCACTTCCAGTCTAAGTCTATGATCCTATAATTTCATCGACAGGAAGTTCAATTCAATTAGACAAGCATTTATTAATCCCCCACTGTGTTCTAGGTACTGGGAGACATGTTATATCTAGGTAAAGCAGAATCTCCTCCCTGATGTCTTGACTCTGGAGGCAGAGGCCCTGGGTTCAAATCCCACCTCTGATGCTTACTACCTGTGTGACCTTGGCGAAGTTGTTTCGCTTCAGCTTCTTCATCTGTCGGGGCCCCTCCAGATCTAGGTTCTGTGAAGAACACTGTCTAGACTTCCTTCTAATGGCCATAGTTGCATGTAGGAAAGCAGTGGCACGTGTTGTGGGGCCTCTAGGAGGACAATGGTCGTCCTGGGATGTGCCAGAGACTGAGTTCCCCGTGACAGAATGGCCTGATCCTTAGACCATTCTGTCCTGAGGTCTGGGGCTGCCTTTGCCTGCTCAGCACACCTTTCTGGTGGCTCCCAAAGCCTGTGGGAAAATCATGTCTTAAGAGATCCAAATAGAAGCAAATACCATATAATTAACTCTTTTAACGATCCAGAGACTGGACCCATAAAAACTTGGGTGTTTTCATCTGTTTGGGTCTGGTGGGTGACGATGGCGGCAGGGGAGAGTAACAAAGACCATAATAAAAAATCCTCTCTGGGGCTCTGGGGGAGCATGGGCAGGTTTGTACACAGGGGCCAGGGGGAAACAGGAACAGGGAAGGCGGATGGTGCTCTGGGAGAAGGCCAAGACCCTCTCAGAAAGAGGAAGAGTAATAGCAGATCATCATGGATAGGGTTTTCCAGACCAAGAACTGAGTATCTCTGGGAGCTCGGGATATCTTTTGTGACCAGTGAAAGGAATCTTTTTTCTATGTCCTCTGTCTCCCTGTATACTGGGTGGAAGGAAGTACCCCAAGGGGAAACTGGGAAGGTTGGTTTTTCCTGTTAGGTGCTCTGAGATTTCTGGATAGAGTGAGGGCAAGTTGGGGAGACATCAAGACTCATTCTGGGAAACCACACCCAGAGCTGTGACATCTACAGGTGGAGGGGCTTGGGCAACTCCCTTGGGGTTCCCTGTCATGGGCATCCCCTACTTTGGGCCACCAGTCATTCCAACCCCACAAGGAGACATTCAGATAACTCTCTTCCACCCCTGCCACCCCCAAGTTTCCCTGTGTTTGTTATCCAAGAGAAATAACCATCAGAAATCAGTGTTCATGGTCCCTGAAGGAGCCCGAATGACAACATCTCCCGTCTCTGGGACTCAGTTCCCTAATGCACAGAATAACAGATGTTCTGCAAGCTTCCTTTCAGTTCTGACGTTTCATATTCTAAGGCCCCTTCCATCTCTAATATTCTGTGTTCCCTGCTCCCTTCTAGCTCTGAAGTTCTATTTTCTAACAGAAGTGCAGACCCTCCAAGTGCTGAATGTTATATTCTAAGGTCCCACCCAGCTTCAATATTCAATCTTCTAACATCTCTTCAAACTCTGGCTTACTGTGTTCTAAGGTTCCTTACAGCTGTGACATTCTAAATTCTAAGGTCCCTCTAAACTCTGACATTTCACATTCCAACATCCTATGTTCTAAGGTCTCTCCAAGACTTGACTTTCGATGTTCTAAGGTTCCTTCCATATTTAACATTCTAAGTTGTAAGGTTCCTCTAAGCTTTGATACTCTCTCTTTTGAGGTAGCCCTCCCCCCACCCCATGGTCTGCTATTCTATCGTCTCAGGTCCCTCCTGGCTCTGACATCCTATGTTCTAAGCTCCCTTTTACCTCTAAATATTCTTTAAGATTCTTTCCAACTTTGATTCTCTATTCTAAGATCTCTTCCAGTTCGGACATTATGGGTTCTAAAGTCTTTTCTGGTTCTAAGGGTCTGTGGTTCTCTGTGGTGCCATAACACTCCCTCTCTCCCTCCCACAGGTCCCTTCTCCCGACCTCTTCCTCCCTCCCACAGCTCCCTAAATCCTCATCTTGCCCTCCAGTTCCCACTTCTCCTTCTCTTCCAAACCTTCCTTCCCTTCTTCCCTCCCTCCAGTCCCTAACTCTCCCTCTCTCCCTCCCTCCTGCACAGCGACATCAAGAGGATCGGGGTCCGCCTGCCTGGCCACCAGAAGCGAATTGCCTACAGCCTTCTGGGTCTTAAGGAGCAAGTGAATGCCGTGGGGATCCCCATCTGAGCAGAGCCGCCCACTGTGGGAAGGGCGGATGGGCCCAGGGAGGAAAGACGGCCCCGCGCCCCTTCGTCCTCCTCCACAGCCAATGGGACAAATGGAAAATACTTGAAGAAACTCAGAATTTAAACAAACCATGGCCTCCTCCCTCCTGGAGGAAAATTGGCTGCTAAGCAAGGAGAGGCCATAGCCACCCCACTGGCCCTGCGTCATTCCTCCGTTTCCCCAGGTGCTCTCTTCACTACGATGATGCTGCCTGGGAGGCATCTGTGTACAAAGACTTCCTGGTCCCTTGCTTGGGGGTATCTGATGCCCCTACCCCAGGCCAGCTCAATATTGGGGTGGTAGAAGAGAAATAGCCGCAAACAGGCCTCTCTTCAGCCTTCTGTTTCTCTGAGAAAGGACTGTGATCATGCACTTATGTACTTTCCGGGAAAAGCAAATCCTTTCATTCTTGTGGCATTTCCAAAACTTCTCCATGGGCTTCTTTTACCCACAAGGCAGTGGGGAGGGGGTGGTCCAAGCCTAGACCATCCCTGTGGGAAAAGGGTATCCCATCCGTATTCACTCTTTATAAGAGAAAAGAGCCTCAACCAGACTGAAAAA
Source organism: Phalanger gymnotis (assembly GCA_028646595.1). Taxonomy (NCBI): domain Eukaryota; kingdom Metazoa; phylum Chordata; class Mammalia; order Diprotodontia; family Phalangeridae; genus Phalanger; species Phalanger gymnotis. Next base: position 70,190 of record JAQQSZ010000024.1, on the reverse strand, counting down.
TTAAAAACCCAAACAACGCCATGGAGACCAGACCACAGACAGATGGACAAACCAACCTAAGGGGCTGGGAGGCCCGCTTCCTCTTTCTCCACCATTTTCTGTAATTTGGACCCTCCCTTCCTACTTTCTCTCCATCCTCCAACCCAAAGTACTGTTTGGCTGTGGCCTGTAAGAGTTTCATTGGGTTGTATTTTTATTTTATATATTTTGTACTTTGTAGAGAGTGTGTTCGTGTGGGACCCTGCTGCGGGTGAGATAGTGGAGGGATGGGAGGGGTCCTGTATTTGACATTCCTCAGTCTGGGAGGAAACAGGCTGGCCAGCCTGCACAGTCATATGTCCTGAACTTCCAGGGATGGTCTTCCCTTTCCTCTCTCCGTTTATTCTGGCCTCCTGCATCACTCCCCTCCATGATAGTTATTAGTCTGTCAGTGTTAATCTTGCAAAGACAGGTATTTTGTGGGTTATTTTTTGTGATATTAATTTATTATTTTTTATATTTATTGTTAGAAATTAATTATTTCTACATCAGATTAAAGTTGCGATTGGTTTCCAAATATGCCCGTGGTGTGTGTTTGTTCATTGAGAATCAATATCTTAGAAACGGGTCCCCTAAGACAAGGGAGGCAGCAGGATGCGGGGGAAGGAACAATGGATTTGGATTCGAACGATCTGGGTTCAAATCCCTGGTCTGCCCTTTGTTACCTAAATGAGCAAATTGTACCCCTCTGGGTCTCAGTTTCCCTATCTGTAAAATGAGGGTGTTGGGCTAAATTCATTCATTCATTCATTTGATAAGAGTTTATCAAGCACCTACTTTTTCTAGGCCAACTAGGTGTTAGAAATACTAAGACAGAAACAGAACAATCCCTGTCCTCAAGAAGCTAACATTGTATGTGACAGGAGAAGGGGGACAGGAGACAGAGAAGTTAAATACAAACATATCTACCAAGTAATCTCCTGGTGGAAGATACTAGCAATTTGGGAGACAGAATAGGCTTCCTGTAAGGGCAAACATGAGCTAATCTTGGAAGTAAGATCGTGCTCTTAAGAGGTGGCAGGGAGGAGGGAGTGCATTCCAAGAGTGGGAGACAGCCTGGGCAAAGGCATGGAGGTGGGAAATGTATGCAGAAACAACAAGTAAGCCAGTTTACCAGGTAATAGAGTACATGTAGGAGAGTGGGGTGCATCAAGCCTGGAAATGTAGATGGGAGCCAGACTGTGAGAGGCTTTGAAGGCCAGGCGGAGGAGTTTGTATTTTATCCTACAGGTGGGAGGGACCCATTAGAGTTTTCCTCAGCCCAAGAGCGACCGACCGAAGCAGCCCAATACTTTAGGCTATTGATTTGGCAGCTGTGTGGAGAGTGGGTCATAGGAAGGAGAGACTGGAGGCAGGAATTCTAATTAAGGCTAGTGCTAGAGGTGGCTAGGTGGTGCAGTGGATAGAGCACCAGGGCTGAAGTCAGGAGTATCTGAGTTCAAGTCTAGCCTCTGATGTTTATTAACTGAGCTTTTGGTGGAGGGAGGGCAGGAGAGAGGAAGCCACAGGCATCTCTTTGGGGAGCTCCTATACTAAGCCAGGAGGAACCAGGACAAGCTCCCAGTTTCCATTTCCTCCTTTCAGCTCAAGGAATTTAGACAGTATGGAAATCCTCCAATCAATCCACTCAATTCAAGTGAATTCAATTCAATCGGGTTAGAGACGTCCTAGGTACAAGTGCCAACTGTGCCCTTAACTACCCGTTGGACTTTGGACAAATCACTTCCTCCCATTGGGCCTTGGTGTCTTCCTCTGTAAGATGAGGGAGAGCAGTGAACCAGAGGGTTCCCAAGGCCCCTGCCACCCCTAACTCTGTGATCCTATAATCGTAGGAGCCCATCTTCTTAATTTCCAAATCCCATGTTGTTTGTTTTTTCTTTGCAAAGCACTATTTGCTCGGTGTCCTGGCACATAATAAGCACCGCCTCCCGTTGCTTCCCTCTCTGGGCCTCAGTTTCCCCTCGACATAAAATGGGCCAATAACTCTTACTCACACCCCCCCCCCCACACACACACACACGCTGGATGGTTGTGAGGAGGGTGTTTTGTAAATACCAGAATGGGTTCTAGAAATGGGTGTTGCTATGATCTCACTGCTGCCAGCACAAGTAAAGGAGAGAGCCCCAGGCAGGGTGCCTACTCCCTGACCCATCCCGTGTGGGATTTTTCATAACCTTAATACAAGACACAGGGATCCTTCTCTTTCTGCCTGGAGTTGTTTCTTTACAGTCTGCATTTGATCCCCTCTCCCTGGGCTCCCATCACCACCCACACAGGGGTACCGCATGAAGCATCCGATACCTCTACATTCTCTGAGGCTCGGTTTTCTCCTCTGTAAAAAACGAATGTTTAGTACATCAGTTGCTTACTGTCTCAGGGATGGGGGAAGGAAGGAAGGGAAAGAGGGAGAAAATTTGGAACTCAGATTTTTTTTAAACGAATGTTAAAAATTGTCTTTATGTGTAATTGGAAAAAAACAAAATTAATAAAAAGAAAATAGAGGAAACAAAATGAAAGCTTAGTACTACCTTCCTCACTAGGGTGTTGTAAGGAAAGTGTTTTATAGCAGGAAAACAGTGGTGATGGTACAGTGGAAACAAAAGTGGTTCTGGAGTCAGAGGACCTGGGTTCAAATCCTGACCATGATATTCTGTTATCTCATCCCTCAGCCTCTTTGGTCCTCACTTTTCTCAGCTATGAAATGAAGGGGCTGGATTAGATGGCCTCTGAGATCCCTTCCAGCTCCTTATTCATAGGCACGCTGCCGCAGACAGACTCCGCCTCTGTGGCCAACTGAGGCGCCAGAGCAGAGATTCAATTCAACAAGCATTTATTAAGTGCCTACTATGTCCCAGGCGAAATGCTAAACAATACAATACAAAACCAAAAACTAGACCCTGTCCTCAAGGGGCTTACATTCTATGGGAAGAGACAACATGCTCACAAGTAAACACAAAATAAAGTCATTTTTTGGTGTGTGTGTTGGGGAGGGAAGAGGAGGAAGGTACAGGAACAGGGTCCTGACCATTATTCTCCTGTAGGAGGAGGCTTTGGGGATGAGGGCATTCTAAGAATAGGGTACATAGCCTGAGCAAAAGTAAGGAGCGGGGAGATGGCATTCTTGCATAAGGAACAGAAATCAGGCTGATTTGAACAGAACGTAGAAAGCTTAAGGAGTGTCAGGTGGTGAAGGTCTTTCCATGCCAGAATTGTTTGTACTTTATCCTAAAGGGATGATCTTGTCCAGCTCCCAGGCTTGACTGTGACCTGGTTGTAGGGCAGCGGTGGGAGTGGGCAGCTGAGGGCCAGCCAGGCTAGCCTCTTGTTTTTGGCCTTGTTTTGTGGGGTCTCTGATAGCTGGGTATTTGGGGCTAGGGGTGGGCTACTCAGGGATGCATCTGGCCTCCCTTCCCTTTGCCTAGCCCAGTGTAGACTCTTTATAAATCTTGACTTGACACAACCACGTAGAGTTGGGCCTCCGGCTCTGGTAGCCTGTCTTCGGGATTTCTCTTACAAAAGCTTTTATTTGCATTTTCTCATCTCTGCTTCTTTCGACTTCCAGCTAAAATCCCACCTTTTCCAGGAAGTCTTCCCCCTCCTCATTAACCCTAGTGCTTCTTTCTGTGGATTATTTCCAATTTATCCTGTCTAGACCTTTTTTTAAACATAATTATTGACGAGTTGTCTCCCCATTCTCCTGGGAGCACCTTGAGAGTCAGGGAACCTTTTACCTTTCTTTCTTTTTTTTGGAGGGGGGAAGGCAGGGCAATTGGGGTTAAGTGACTTGCCCAAGGTCACACAGCTAGTCTGCCAAGTGTCTGAGGCTGGACTTGAACTCAGGTCCTTCTGATCCCAAGGCCAGTGCTCTATTCACAGTGCAAGTTGCCCCAAACCTTTTACCATTCTTTGTATGCCCTGTGCTTAGTACAGTGCCTGGCACATAGTAGGTACTTTATAAATGTTTATTTACTAACTGACCAACATCATTTGAAAGTCATCGTGCTATATTGTGGACACACAGACAAATCTCAATGCAATCCAATGCCTCCACCCTATAACTGCAGTTCCTGGTTCCTGATTCTAGGGACCTGGGTGGAGAATGGAGGATGATACCATCATAAGTCAAAGCAGGAAGCAGGCGCCCCACATGGTGCCATAGAAGGACTTCTTCAAGCAGCCAAGGATGTTGAGAAGACTAAGGGGGTTGGGGTGGGGGGAGGATCGAGTATCTGAAGGGCTCTTCTGTGGGGGAGGGATTACATCTGCTCTGCCTGATCCAGAACCAGGACAGAACCAGGAGCAGCAAAGATAGATAGATAGATAGATAGATAGATAGATAGATAGATAGATAGATAGATAGATAGATAGATAGATGAATGGATAGATGGATAGATAGATGGATGGATAGATGGATGGATGGATAGATAGATGGATAGATAGATAGATAGATAGATAGATAGATAGATAGATAGATAGATAGATAGATAGATAGATGAATGGATAGATGGATAGATAGATGGATGGATAGATGAATGGATGGATAGATACATAGATACATAGATAGATAGATGGATGGATGGATAGATAGATAGATGGATAGATAGATGGATGGATAGATGGATAGATAGAAAAGATAAATAGAATAGAAGCAGCAAAGGCTCCAACTCAAGGAGTAAAATCTTTCCAACAATAAGAGCTTGGGAGTGGAAAAAGCTTTTCTGGGACATAGTGGGTTCCCTTTTACTGGAGGTCCACAAACCAAGGCTGAATGACCAAACACTAGTCCGGTGTGTTGCAGAAAGAGGCAGTTGGGTGGGACGGCCTCTGATATCCTTTCTCACCCTCATCATAGGACTGAAGGCTTTGAGTATCAAGGGATTTGGGATTCCAACTCCATCACCTAGAAGCTGAGAAGCTGAATGATTCATCCAAGACCACTCAGGTAGTGAGGGTAGCTAGAAGAGAGAACTGGGCTTGGGCATCTTCTTTCTGAGTTCAAATCCAACTTCAGACACCTACAAGCTGTGTGACCCTGGGCAAGTCGCTTCTCCCTGTTTGCCTCAGTTTCGTCATCTGTAAAGTGAGCTGGAGAAGGGAATGTCTTTGCCAAGAAAACCCCAAATGGGGTCACGAAGAGTTGGACATGACTGAAAAATGACTGAACACAGGTAGTAAATAAGGATTTGAACCCAGGCACTCTAACCCCATATCCAGCCTTCTGTCCTGCTAGACCAAGACGCTGAGAAACTGTTGGAACCTAGCTTTTGAGCAGGGCTAGTTTAGCTAAAATGGAGCCCGCTGCTACTGCAAGGTAGGAGACACAGTGGTCTCCATGTTAGGCCTGTTCAAAAGCAGGGTTACCCTGTGAACAGATATAGTTAGAGGTGGAAGGGGACTTAGAGGCTGTCCCTTCATCTGACAGATGAGGAAACTGAGGCCCAGAAAAGGAACCAGGACTAGGACGTAGGGCTCCTGCCGGGGCAATGGTCTTCCTTTCTGCATCACATACTGTCCCAATGTGCCTTGTTAGCCTCTTTCTAGGGGTGAGGGAACAGCAGCGGCCTGAGACCCTGAGTTTCCAAGACCCGGCATGGCCCAGTTTGGAGACATTAATTCTATTATCTGAGGAAGTTGGAATGATCTATTTTCCCATGTTGGCCTCTGATTCCAAGGCTGGGAGGTGTGATGGTGGTGGGGAGGTGATGGGGAATGAGTAGCACGTGGCAAGCTACATTTTCTAAGTGGGAGGATGGGAGGAGAAGGGGTCTTATTTAGGACAAGGTTTCTTGGCCATTAACAAAATCAAAAAAGTTAAAATTTTCTCAGTTTCCTCATCTGTCCAATGAAGATATTGGAGTCAGAATCTCAGTGGAGGGTACTTTCCAGCTCTATATCTATGGTCTTATGAGTCGCAGGATGCCAGGAGTTGGAAGGAACCTGAGCTATTCTCTGGGCCAACCCCGCTGCCCTCCTCCATTTTCATAGGATCGAGGTTTAGGTTGTAAAAGGTAATGATGGTTCAAATGTTCATTGTGCTTTAAGATATATAGTGCACCTTTACCAAAACTCTTCATTTTACTTGGGTAAACTGAGGTACAGAGTAACTTGATTATTGCCATATAGCCAAGTAACTGGAGTGGCCTGCTGGAGACAGTCTGATTCCCAGACCCGGGCTCTTTCCTCAGTAACCCCAGCTGCTTGCCTGTCACTGTAGCAGGACTGGAGAGGTAGGGTGTGACCGTGCAGGCCTGGCAGAACGAGGCTTTGGCCAGAAGCCCAATTAGGCGTCAAACGAAGTGTACGCGAGGTAAGGTTGGGTGGAGCTGGGAGCCTGGGCATGGCTTCCCAACCTGCTCTGCTGGCCCTGGGAGTCATCCTTCTCCCGTTAGTGGGAGGGCATGCCCTGTTTGCTAAGCTGGGCTCTGGGAGGGCTTCCGGGTTGACAGCATGTGCCTCCTATCAGCATGCTGGTCCACCCGGGCTTAGGGATTAACCCAGACCACTCGTACAACCAGCCTGGCTTCCCACAGGAATCTGGGCCAAGAGGGCACCAGGAGGCCAGGACTGGAGCCTGTCCCTGTAGTGGCAGCTGATGATGTGACTGGCCCCAGAGACAAACTGCACCCAGGGACCCTGGGGTCGAGGTTTTATGTAGAGAACTGGCGGAACCAATCAGTGATGGCCGCCCCCCCACTATTCAGGTCATAGTCTTCAAAGCACAGAGGGATCTTAGTGACCATCTGGCCCAACACCCTCTTTTTCAGGGTTGGGGGGACTGAGCCCCAAAAAGGAGAAAGACTTACCCAATGTCTTATAAAGTAATGAGAGAGTAGAGTTCTAATCCAAACCCAAGTGTCCCAACTCCCTGGACTTGAGTTTGAATGCCGCTCTGCTAGGTTAGCTATTGCCTGTGTGACCTTGGGTAAGTCACCCTACCTTAGTCTCATCAGCTGTAAGTTGAGGGAGCTGGTCTGGATAGATGACTAGCTTCTAGTAGTTTCCTCTCTACTCAGGCTGTATATTGTAGACATACTATTTATTAGTGTACAAGTTACATCTTTCCACTAGAGTGTATGCTCCTTGAGGGTGGGATCTGTTTTTGCTTTTTCTTTACATCCCCAACAGTTAGCACAGTGCCTGGTATATAAAAAGGGATTAATAAATGCTCGGTGACTGGTCCCTTTTAGCTCTACATCTATGATTTCAGAATTGGACTCCAAGAGGAACAGATTTAACAGGGAAAGGACCTTAGAGACCACTTACTCCAACTTCTTCCTTTTACAGAGAAGGAAACTTAGGGATGCCTGCCCAAGGTCACAGAGTTGGCATTCAAATCCAGGCCTTTGCCTCCAAATCTACAGCTTTTCCCACTGGGTCATGGACACGTGGGTGCTGAGCTCCCCAAGAATGGAGGACAACAGAGAGATTCATGTACATTGGATCAAAGACAACTGGAACCAGTCTGGGGGCAGAGCAGGAGGTCTCCCCACCCACCTCTCCTCCCCCTAGGCAGGATGAGAACCCATGCTATGGAAATGAAACAAGGAAGGAAAACTCCTGTGAGAGATACAGGTGCGGGGGCGCAGGCTGTGCAGAATTCTTCATATTAAACTTGGTTTCTTCATCTGAGAAATGGGGTGTAGCCTTCCCTCCCCCTTCCCACCCTTTGCCTACCTCTCTCTGCTTCAGGGCTACAATGGGTCTTTGATGGCCTCAGATGAAAGTTTCTGCTATAGACCAAGGTGCTAATTAACCTGGTTCTCCTACCAACCTCCCTCCCTTCTTCCCTCCCTCCTCCAGCGGTTCTGGACCTGATCTGGCAATTAAAATACAATTCCATTAGGCACTGTGTTATTATTCTTTTTTTAATTAATTGGTGAATCTGAATCAATGGAGGGAGTGGGGGCTGGAGAGAAGTTAAGTGATACCTTAAGTGAACATAGGATCCACACCCTGCATTAGTCTGGAATCGGGACCAGGGCGCCCAAGGGTATCTCTGGGCCGAGGGCTCATAGGAGTGTGGGCCCTGGATTCTCCAACCTAGAAGTCTAGGCCTTGACGTGAGCAAAACGGTTGCCCTTGTACAGTGTGGTATGCTAAAAAGAGTGCAGGAATCTGGGTTTTTGCCACAAACTGACTATGTACCCTTGTAAAAGGTTTTTCAACTTTGTGCCTCAGCTTCCTCATCTGTCAAATGGGACCATGTCCCAGGTTTTTTCCTGCTCTAAGCTCAAATGAAGTTTTGATATTTGATGCTCTAAGATTTCTAGTCACATTTTATGTGCTCAGTTCTCTTCCAGCTCTCTACATCACAGGGTAAACCCTCCTACATGAACAAATGATCGCATTCCATCCCATTTCCTCCAGCAGACTGCCCCTCTGACATTGCCCCTCTATTACTTGACTTCAGTCTCTCCCCATCTACTGGCTGCTTCCCTATTGCCAACATGCTCAGCCATGGCTCTCCATCCTCAAAAAACACACTCCATCCATTCATCCTCATTAGCGACTTCCCAAAGATCTCCACCCTTTTGTGGCTTAACTCCTTGAGAAGATTGTCTACAATGGGTGCTTCCTCCTTCTTCCCTTTCACTCTCTTCTTAACTCTCTGAAGCCTGGCCTCCAGTCTCATGGCTCAACCCAACCTGCTCTCCCCAAAGTTATCGGCGATCTCTTAGTTGCCAATTCCAATGGCCTTTTCTCAGTCTACATCTTTCTTGACCTCTCTGTAGCCTTTGACACTGCCAATCACCTTCTCCTCCTTAATACTCTCTTCTTTCTAGGTTTTCATGACACCGCTTCCTCCTGGTTCTCCTCCTGCTTCTCAGACCAATCCTTCCTTTGCTGGATCTTTTTTGCAGGTCATGCTCACTAACTGTGGGTATCTCAAGGGGGTGGGCCCTCTTCTCTTCTTTCCCCTTCTGCTCCCCTCCCCTCCCCTCTTCTCCCCTCCTCCCTTCTCTCTTCTTCCTTTCGCTCCCCTTCCATTCCCTTCCCCTCCCCTCCCCTTCCCTCCTCTTCTCTTCTCTTCTCTTCTCTTCTCTTCTCTTCTCCACTCTTTTCCTCCCTTCTTTTCTCCCTCTATACTGTTTCACTTGGTGATCTCATTGGCTCCCATGGGTTCAATTATTTTCTATGCTGATGATTCTCAGATCGACTCATCGAGCCCTAATTTCTCTCATCTCCAACTGCCTATGGGACATCTCAACTGGACAACTTAAATCCAACAACTGAATTCATTATCTTTTCCCCCAAGCCCTCTTCTCTACCTAATTTCCCTATTACCATCGAGGGCACTGCCACCCTCCCAGTCCCTCAGGCTCAAAACCTAGATTCACCCTGGACTCCTCCTTCTCTCTTACCCCTCCTACCCAAGCTGTTGCCAAGGCCTGTCAATTTTACCTTTGCAACATCCCTTGAATATTCCCCCTTCTCTCTTCTCACTCTGCCACCACCCTGGCTGCAGGCCCTTGTCACCCAGTGCCTTCTGGTCAGTCTTGGTCTTGCTGCCTGCAGTCTGCTTCCCTGCCCAGCTGATCAAATGGAGCTTCCCAAAGCACAGGTCTGACCGTGTCATCTGCTCTCATCCCCCACTCAATAAACTCCAATGCCATCCCATCACCTCCAAGATCAAATACAAAATCTTCTGGCTGGCATTCAAAGTCCCTCATAGCCTGTCTCCCATCAACCTTTGCAGTCTTCTTACTTCTCTGGGCATTTTCACTGGTTGTCCTCCATGCTTAGAATTCCCTCCACCCCCACCTCCTGGAATTCCTGGCTTCCTTCATGTCCCAGCTAAAATCCCATCTTGTATAGGAAGCCTTACCTGATTCCTCTTAACACTGTTACCTTCCTTCTATAGATACCTCCAATTTATCCTGGAAATAGCTTGTTTATGTGTTGTCTCCTCCCATTAGACAGACTGTAAACTCCATCTTTTTCCTCTCTTTGTATTTATCCCTTGCACTTAGTA
>JAQQSZ010000024.1:48843-60078 GCA_028646595.1 Phalanger gymnotis | reverse complement strand
TGAGTTTAGATCTGACCTCAGACACTTGACAATTACTAGCTGTGCACCCTGGGGAAAGGCACTTAACCCTGATTGCCTCCAAGAAAGAAAGAAAGAAAAAGAGGAAGGAAAGAAGAAAGAAAGGAAGAAAGAGAGGAAAAAAGGAAGGAAGGAAGGAAGGAAGGAAGGAAGGAAGGAAGGAAGGAAGGAAGGAAGGAAGGAAGGAAGGAAAGAAGGGAGGGGAGTGGAGGAAAGGATGAGGGAGAGAAAGAGGGAAGAAGGAAGGAAGGAAGAACAGGAGGAAGGAAAGGAACATGCATTAAGTGCCCTACTATGTTCCAAACACTGAGTTAAATGCTTTACAAATATCATCTTATTTAGCTCTCAGAATATTACTACTACTAGCACGAAGGAAATGTGAGACGCTCAAATTTAGAGATATCTCCGCTCCAGATGTTCAAATGTTCTGTTTCTGTACAACCCATGGTAGAGCCTTCTGAGCTGGACTGATCGGCCACATTGAATACACTGTACCTTGACCCCAACATTGTGATGTGATTGGTCCTCTTTGAGTATGAAGAACAGACAACAACAACTACCAACCACCACCACCACCACCACCACTACTACTATCACCACCAGTACTACTACCAACCACCACCACTACCACCACCTCTATGATTACTACTACGATTTTAATTTACAATATGGTAAATATCACTAGATATCACACAAACAAAAGTCCTTGGGAGGGCCCTCAACAATTTTTAAGAGTGTAAAGGAGTCCCGACACCAAACAGTTCCTTCAAAGTTCCCCCCAGCTCTGCTATGATATGTTCTAAAGTTATTTCTAATACTGGTATTCCATACTCCAGTATTCCTTCCAACTTTACCATTCTGCGTTCTAAGGTCCCTTCTACTTCTAACACTTTATTCTAAGGGTCCTCCCAGCTCTGATAGCCTAAGCTCTGCAATTCCTTCCAGTTCTAATGCTCTAAATTGTGAAGTACCTTCTAGCTCCAGCATTCTATGCCTGAGTTGGTGAATTCCACCTTAAGTTGCAGGTGGGAATCCATTCCACCTTAAGCCCTACAGGGCCAAAGTCGGGCAGCCTCTCCCTGGCTCTGGAGTGGAGACATCCTACCAAAATTCTAGCAGCCTGCCTCTCCTCCCTTCTCTAGCTTTCTGCAGCCAAACCATTTGAGCTAATCACCGTCAGCAGAAGTCAGCGTGAATTTCCTGGGAACCCGTCGGGGCTCGACCTGCCTGAGAGGAGTTGTTATTCTGCTCTCAGGTTTCCCCACCCTCATCACTTTTCAGGGAGGCCTGGGCTCGTCTGATGCTGCACCAAAAATCCAGCCCTTATCTCCAGCCCTGGGAGTGGGTCAGGGATATGAGAGAGGGGAGTTGGGGGGGGGGAGCCTTGAGTGCAGGCAGACGAGGAAATTGATCTGGCTCCTTGGAATGGCTGATTGCAAGTGGGGAGGGGTCCTGGGGGAGGAGCAGTGGAGGAAAGCTGTCAGAAAGAATCAGTAGGCTTGGGGATTGAGGGTGAGGGCTCCCAAGGTTGATGGGTCAGGGCTCACTTGTTTATATTTGTGGGAGCACGCTCTTTGGAGATTCAGGAGATTAAGTGACTGGGTGGAGGAGGGTGGGGCTGGAAAGGGAGGTGGGATGTCCAAGCAGAGGGCTCCTAGGGCAGATCCATGCAGTGGAAAGAATGTTCTTACTTGGTGGGAAGTCAGAACACAAGGCTTCTAGTTTCTTCTCTGCCTTGGTTTGTGACACATCTCTGCCCCTCTCTGGACTTCACTTTGCTCATCTGTGAAATGAAAGGATTGGTTGGTCTCTAAGGTCCTCTCCAACCTGACATCCTGTGTTCTAAGGGCCCTCCCAGCTCTGACATCCTGTGTTCTAAGGGATCTCCTAGCTCTGAGATTTTGTGTTCTAAGGATCTTCCTGGTTCTGACATCCTGTGTTCTATGGGTCCTCCCAGATCTGACATTCTGTGTTCTAAAGGGCCCTCCCAGCCCTGACATTCTCTGTTCTAGGGGCCCTCCCAGACCTGACATTCTATGTTCTAAGAGACCTCCTAGCTCCAACATTCTACTTTCTAAGGTTCCTGCCCACTCTGACATCCTGTGTTCTAAGGGCCCTCCCAGCTCTGACATTCTGTGTTCTAGGGCCCCTTTCAGCTCCGATTTTCTGTGTTCTAAAGGCTCTCCGAACTCTGACATCCTGCGTTCCAAGGCCCTCCTAGCTCTGACAGTCTATGTTCTAATGACTCTCAAGTTCTGACATTCTATGATTCTGTGAGCTGCTAATAATAGTGAGGCTGCTCTAGGTAACCCAATGTAAACTCTCACTTATGGGGGGCCTGTAGGTGGGAAGCAGGGATGGGAGCTCAGCTTTCCTGTCCCAAGCTCCTTCCCTGCTCCCCACCCCCATTCCTCCTGGCTTAGCCATGTTGATGAGCCCCTGATGGCTTGCTCATAAAAAGGCTCTGCCGAGTGACTGGGGCTCAGGAATGCAGGACCTCGGAGCTGTCCCTCGGCCTCTCCCCTATGGGCCACGGCCCCTCCTCTCTGCTGCTCTAAGCAGCCAGTGACTCTGGGCAGACACTGTTAAAACATAAACCTCCTTCCCCTTTGTCCTCAGCCCTTGGGTCCCTTTGTCCCTGAGGCTGGCTGTTAATAGGATTGGGATGGGGGTGGGGTAGAAGGCCTCTGGCTGGGGGCTGAGGGGCAGCTGGGCCTCATGCCTCCCTCTGGGCAGCCACAATGGGCATCCCCGTGACGTCACAATGCCCCCTGCTGTGATGTCATAAACAGCCAGTCAGGCTGGAGAAAGGCACAATGAGGGGCCCCTGCCCTCCCCCTGGTCCTCTCTGCCCCAGAGCTGGCTGCAGTGTCTTCTGGGATAAGCAGACCCAGAAGCCTGACTGGGTCCCCAGGACACCTGCCTTTTTTCCCAAGAAACAGGGCTGCTATCCAAGCAAGGTGGGCCTGAGCAAAAGCCCCCTAAGGGACGGTGCCAGACTGGGCTATTATAATTGGAAGGGGTAGGGGTAGGAGGATGGGGCAGGGACGCAGAGTTGAGGCATTTCTGGGGCTCAGACCTTTCTAGCAGAGAATGGGGTGAACTAGGGGCAATGGAAGCCCCAGAGATTTCTTTGGAGCCAACAGGCTCAGTCTCTGTCTCTCTGTCTCTGTCTCTCTCTGTCTCTGTCTCTCTCTGTCTCTATCTCTGTCTCTGTCTCTCTGTCTCTGTCTCTGGCTCTCTGTCTCTGTCTCTGTCTCTCTGTCTCTCTCTCTCTCTGTCTCTCTTTCTCTCTCTCTCTCTTTTCCAACTATACAGCTACATTATTTCTGAAGAACTTCAAGTCCTGTTCATTTTTCCCCTTTGCATTTCCTGGGCAGGAATGGTGGGTTAGATAGTATCTGGGTTCCAGAGACAGGGAAACCCCATGGACTCACAGAATGTCAGAGTTGGCAGGGCCCTTAGAATAGAGAAGTCAAAACTGGAAGGAACCTTAGAATACAGGATGTCAGAGCTGGGAGGGCCCTTAGAATAGAGAATGTCAGAGCTGGGAAGATTTTAGAACTCAGAAAGTCAGAGTTGGGAGGGCCCTTAGAACCCAGAATGTCAGGGCTGAGAGGATCTTAGAACTGAGAATGTCAGGGCTGGGAGGGCCCGTAGAACCCAGAATGTCAGAGCTGGGAAGATCTTAGAACCCAGAATGTCAGGGCTGGGAGGGGCCTTTGAGATCTAATCCAATTCCCTCCATTTTGTAGATGGGGAAACTGAAGCCTAGAGAGATGGCCTGACTTGCTCAAGGTTACTGGTAGAACTAGAATTAGAACCCAGGATTCATGACTAGAAGCGTCTGCCTTTTAATGCATTGTGGATTCAGCAAGGCCATTTAAAATGATTCCATTAGCCTTAGGCATTGAGGTGGCCTGCAGTGGTTAGAGTACTGGCTTGGAGTCAGAAAGACCTGAGTTCAAATTCAGCCTCAGGCACTTCCTAGCTGTGATCTGGGCAAGTCACTTACCCTGGGCCTGCCTCAGTTTCCCCAAATGTAAAATCAGACTGATAACAGCACCCATTTCTAGAGTTGTTGTAAGAATCAAATGAAAGCATATTTGTCTATTTGGCCCATAGGAGGGGCTTAATAAGTGCCTTTTCTCTGTCCTTATCTCCCCCCACTGCTCTTTGCTACCCCACGGACTGGTTTAGAACAGACTGTTATGTTCTAAGGTGGCAGAGGTTGTCGGATTATCTCCAGAGAATAGACACTGTCTCATCCACTTCCTCGGGCCTCACCTCTTATAAACTCCCAATGAGGGCATTGGGATAAATCATCTCGAAAATGCTGTGGATATTTCTATGTCCGGTGCTCCTCCAGGCTTAGGACTCAGAGCTTTTCTGAGGGCGGGGTCTGTGTCTCCTAGATCACTCTCAGGCCAGGTGCTCCAAGAGCCAGGCTTGTGTCTTCTTCATCACGCTGGGAGTTCTAACCATTCACTGAGTCTTCTTCCGCAGATGGGATGGGAGCTGCCTAGTGGGGGCTCCCCTGAGGTACTCTGCCCAGTCTTCCCCCACTGGACTTGATCCTCTGGGGACATATGGGCTGCCCCTTCTCCTTCCATCCCGTGACTCTGTCCACATTGCTGGCTGACCACTGTGTCCCTTCTGGAATTCTCTGGCCTTTCCCCCTCTTGATGAGAAGACAACAGCCTTCCCCAGCGTCTCCTTTGCCCATCTCCTGGGGCCCTCAGATTCCTGTCTGCTCCCTGGGGAGTTATGACAACACGGAGCATCTCCCAGCCCAAATACTCAGCTCCCTATCTAAACACCAGAGGCACAGGATGTTCCCTCGACATGCTCTCTTTCTCCTGTTCCTTCCCTTCCTCCCTCCTCCGGGTTTGGAGCCAAGACACAGGCGAGGAAGATCTATGGCTGGGGCCTTGGGAATAGGACCTATTGCTGGCCAGGGACTCTAGTGCAGAAGACTGAGACCCTCAAGGCCTGAATTAGGGTGGGTGAGGTGCTTGGCTTTAAAGAGCCAAGATAGAGGGGCGGGAGATGGAAGGGGGGGTGTCACTTGAGGAGGCAGGAAATCAGGTTGGAGCTGAAAGGGACCTTAGAATGGAAAGTGTCAGTTCAATCCCTGATTCTACAGGAGGGGAGACAGAGAAGGGGAGGCAGCTGCTTTAACGGCCGGTTAATGGTAGAAATGAGGCAGGAGGCTTGGCTTCCAAGAAAGGGCTCCTTCCACGCCGCCAAGAATGTTTCTTGGTTTGTTCCCTTAGCGCATAACGGGCATTTGATAAATGCACGCTGGCTGATCCCTGGGACAGGGTTGGGATCCGAGACCCTGGGTTCAGATACCTGGGTATGGGATGGTGACATTTTGGGGGGATTCTTGGTGTTTTGTGGGAGATAAACATCAGATTCAATAGACTCATTGTCACCCCTCTGACAAAACGATCTAAATCCTCTCCCTCTCTTTTTTGGGGACAAAAGTCTTGCTTGAAAGTTTCTCCATCCTACGGTGGGTCAAACGCAATCCCAGCTCCCCTATTCCCACCTATGATTATGACTCGTTCTTATTTCTACCCCAGTCTTCACTTCCCTGGTCTTTCCCGTGGTATATAAGAGTTAAGACCTCCATGAGAAAAGAGACAGAGGTGCTTCTTTTTTTTCTTTTGGGCAATCAGGGTTAAGTGACTTGCCCAGGGTCATACAGCTAGTAAGTGTCAGAGGTCATATTTGAACTCAAGTTCAGTCCTAGTTCTCTGTTCACTGAACCACCTAGCTGTCCCCAGAGACAGAGGTTCTACTCAGGGCTCCATGAATGGCTGGCCATGTGATAAAGTATAAAGTCAGAGGAAGGAGATTCAAATCCTGCCTTTGATGCTCACTACCTGTGTGACCTTGGGCAAGTCCCTTCCTCCCCTCCAAGTCTCAGTTTCCTCATCTATAAAACGAGGGGGTTGTACCAGATGGCCTTTGAAGGCCCTTCCAGAGCCTATGAACCTGCTAATATGCTGTGCAACTTGGGGAAGTTTTCTTCCTCTCTAGGACCAAGTTTTCTGACTGGTAAAATGAAGGATGTCTCAGCTTTCTTGAACTTCAAAATTCTCCCCCAGCAGGGAGGATGCTGAGCTGGCTGGTGGTGACTATAATAAGGGGTTTTGAGGGGTGTGTGTTTATGCGTGTGTAGGGGGGTGGATAAGTAATTAGTGGGGGGCCAAGAGCTGCCAAGAAGCAGGTATAAGGTTGTAAGGCTGGGGGCAGGGAGGGCACAGTTAACTCTTTAAAAATTAGTACTGCTGGGGTACCAGAACTTTACAGCACCAGACTGAACCTAGCCTGGGCCGCAGTGGGTTAATAATAGGTCCCTGTGCCCCCAGGGGAGCAGATAGGATCAGATTAATTGGGGGTAGGTTGAGGAGTGGGCAGGAGGAGGGTGCCCTGCATTCCAGGGTGTGGGAGAAAAGAAGCTTTGTTATATCTGTAATTGAGCAGCCCCCCGCCTCTCCTGCCTAGGCTCCCCCAATGGGGCCAGGCACCCTGCCAGGGAAAGTGAAATTCATACCAAAGCTCTGCCTTTTGGGGGGAGGAAGGCCAGTGGCACTTGGCAGGCAGAGATGGGGAAAAGGAGGGGATCAGGGGCTACATTGATCCCTACTTCCTCTGGCTCCAATCTCCCTCTTGATGTCCCTCACCCCAATCCCAGGTGTGGGGAGCCAGGAGAAGATGCAAGGGAGAGGAAGAGAAGGGCCTGGCCAGCTCCCAGCACCCCTTGCCTTCTCCTGGCACTCTTGGTCATAGGACATTCCCATCTATAAAATGGAAAGGCTGGACTAGATGCTCCCCAAGATCTCTTCCACCATGAGATTTAGAAACCTTCATGCTGTGACTTGCAATCTTGCCAAATACGCCCTAAGAGGCACCCCCCATTCCAGGCCTGTCAAGGAGGAAAAGGGCAAGACATCTCAAGTGAAGACACGCCCCAAGCAATGGAGCCGGCACCCCCCAGGCCAGGCCCTGAATTTGGTAAATGCTCTTATCCTCCTTTAGCTTCTCCTGATGCTGGGGACCCCACTAGAGACAGAAAGGTATGGGTGACATGGTTTAGTACACACTAATGTTGGGAGGAGAGAGGTGGAGGTCAGCTAGAGAGAGGAACCATAGTTATGAAACCCAAGAATTAAATCAGCTATATGGGGTGAAGGCCCTTTGGAAAATAGGAATTTAATCAAAGTCTAGAATACCCCATGGTGGCAAGGGGACTGGGAGGAGGGACTGGAATCGCCCGCCTCTACTGGGGTGATGGCCTTGGAATCTTCCATCTCTGGAGCAGCAGGGATGGGTTCAGTGATGGAATGATGGAATCTTCCGTCTCTGGGGAGGAGATGATGAAATAGAACCGAGATCCTGCTGAGGAGGCATCCTCGAAATGGCCTACGATCTTTAACTTGGGGGAGGAGGAGTGAGAGAGGGGATGCTCGGATGGGTCTGGAGTCTCTGAGCTCTCTGTGCACAGGAGTGTGTTTATTTGGGGTAAGGGAGGTCTGGAAAGCCTAGAACCTGGCTGTGTGATTCAGCTGCTTTGGCAAAGAGGGCTGGAGGGGCCTTGTCAGGATGCTCTAATCAAGCCTCCCTAAATGCGGTTTGGTCTGCCAGAGCAGCCAGGGAGTTCTCGGCACCGAAGGTTTGTAATTGAGGGCTAGATTATAGAAGACATTCCTGGCTCAGGTGGGGCTTCATGAGGGTATAAGATTTTAGGCCTGGGAGGGACCTTAGATGTTAGTTTTACAGATGAAGAAACCAAGACCCAGGGAGGGAGAGGAATTTCCTCAAGTGTTATATGGCACAGCTGGGATTTGAACCTGGCTCTTCTGATTCTATACCCAACGCTCAGGTTGAAACAGATGACCTCTTAGATTCCTTGCAGCACTAGACATGTGGTCCAACGATTCTTCATTGTATGAAGGGGAGCTCTGACCTGGAACTCCCCAGGGCTGGGGTGGTAGCAAGCACAAAAGACCTCCAGGGCTTTAGGCTCAGGCTGCAGGCTGCAGGCCCAGCCCGACTGACCTGGTCTTGACCTCTGGGGTTCACCCTGCCCTTTGTGGCCATGGGCTGCTGGCCAAGGTTCCCTGGACAGCCACCTCAGGAATGTAGGGGGAGGGGAGAGGTACAAAGAGGATGTGTCCCAGCGGCAGCCACACCTTAGAGGTCCCCTAATCCTGGGGAGACAGAGGAGAACTTTGAAGTCCAAGGGTAACCTGTGAGCCTGAAGAGAACAAACTGTGCCCGGCACATAGTGGGCACCTAGTTAACCCTTGCTAAATGGGGGAGGGAGGGAGAAAAGTCCCTGTCTGTCTCCGTCTCTGGTTCCCAGGGTTGAGTGGGAAGGGGAGGTGGGCCAAGGGGTCAGGGTGGGGCAATGGTGTAGGAGGCATCACCTCTCCAGGCTCCCTCCCCCACACTGGGAATCCCCCCACTCTGCAGTGGATTGCACAAGGGCATGTGGGGGCACCCTTTGTGTTTCCATCTGCAGGGTTGGGGGGAGAGCCAGAGGGCAGCTCGGCGGGCGGTGTGGGCAGAAATTCTGGCTCTAGCTATTGGTTGAAAGGAGGTGCAGGGTGGGAGTAGGGGTAGGGGTGGGGGGGATGGGAGGCCCAGGCATGAGGGCCCTGCATTCCCCAGAGATTATAGCATGCCCCTTCCCTGGCCAGCAAGCTCTCCTCCCCCAGCGAGCCATGAGGCTTACTTCCCCACAGCCTCTGTAGTTGGGTTAATTACAGCGTTGGCCTCCACATTCAGCTTCCTGCCATAAACCCAGGAATCTAAATTAGAAGGCAGATGGCCTGCCCCCCCCCGTCCCCCTCCTAAATCTTGGGGGCGCTCCATTCCCCAGGCCTCATCCCCCACTGCCCTCTTGCTGAGATTAGCTGCTGAGATTTCTTTGGAAGCCTCCTAGAGCTGGGGGCAGGGATGGGCCCCACCAACAGCAGCGTGAAATTGAACCTTGAGAAGTAGGGGCAGAGGGGGACAGAAGTGGGGGGCTTCTGTGTGGAGCCCTCGTATCATTGAGTCTCTGAGCGTGGAGGGCTCGTGTCAGAGCTAGAATAATGAACTAGGAGTCAAGAGGACATGAGTTCCAATCCTGCCTCAGACACTTAATAGTTAGACAAGCGAGTTCTAGAACCTCTCAAAGCCTCAGCTCCCTCACCTGTAAACTGGAGGTGATCATCTGGCCACTGTGAGGATCAAATTAATGAGATGGTAGATTTAAAGTACTATGCAAACCTTCAAGTCCCCTAGTTTTAATACATCCTAGACAGGATTCTTGTGTAGAGAGGTCTTGGACAGGATGGTTTTTGAGGTCCTATCCAAGGGTGAAATGCTGTGATTTTCTGATAAGGCCCCTCCCAGTTCTGACATTTTGTGTTCTGTGGCCCCTCTCAGATCTGACATCCTGTGTTCCAAGTTTCCTCCAGCTCTCACAGTCTGTGTTCTAAGGGCCCTCCCAGTCCAGACATCTTGTGTTCTATGGCCCCTCCAAGATCTGACATTATGTATTCTAAAGACCCTCCAAGTTCTGACTTGTGTTCTAAGGTCCCTCCCGGCTGTAACATCCTGTGTTCTAAGATCCTTCCAGCTTTGATATCCTGTGTTCTAAGGTTCCTCCAGCTCTCACAGTCTGTGTGCTAAGGGCCCTCCCAGTCCTGACATCCTGTGTTCTATGGCCCCTCCAAGATCTGACATTCTGTGTTCTAAAGCCCCTCTAAGATCTGACATTATCTATTCTAAAGCCCCTCCAAGTTCTGATTTGTGTTCTATGGTCCTCCCCAGCTCTGACATCCTGTGTTCTAAAGCCCCTCTAAGATCTGACACTCTGTGTTCTATGGCCCCTCCCAGTGCTGACATTGTGTGTTCTAAAGCCCCTATGAGTTCTGATATCCTATGTTCTAAGGTCCCTCCCAGCTCTGACCTTCTGCGATCTAAGGGCCCTTCCAAAGAACAAATAAAGTAGGCATTTCCATATATAATACAGTACTAAAAAGAAGATTGTTCATGAAATTGCAGGTCTCTTTTCCTTTTAAAAGTAAGTAATAAGTTCAGCTTGTAGTTTTCAGAGCTGTCCTGCTGGTCTGTGCTTCTTCCTGACCTGTCTGTCCTCTTCGTTGCATTTTTAAACAAGAGGACTCATGGCCCCCATATTCTTTCTTTTCTTTAGTGTGGATTTCTTTCAAGCAAACCATGGTTCTTGGTGCCTCAGAGTTCTGAGCTCCCCTGGGCCAGCATTCTAGCCACTCCACTGGGACAGTCTTCAATACTCTTAAGCTGCCTGCTCCACAGGGTTGCTTTGAGGGATAAATGAGTTAATGGACATGAAACATGATATGAAGGGCAGCAATTTTTTGTTCCTGGCCTCAGCACTAGGAGTCAGAATGCCTGGCTGGCAGCTTGTTCCCAGGGGCCTCAATATGTCCATTAGCTCCCTGTAGGTCCTCTCCATTCCCCAAGGCTCTCTGGAATTGGAGCAAAGCCTTCCCAACAGGCCAGACCCTGCAATGAATAAGTCTGCCTTGGGTGGAAAGCGGGGGGTGGCTCCAGATTTATAGGAATTTCAAAGTCTAAGGGAAATTCAGGCCAGTCTGAGGTGGAAGGACGGGAGAGGAGGAGAAGAGGAGGAAGAAGGAGAGGGGAAGTTAAGTCATTATTAGGGGACCATCCAAACCACTGGATTGTACACTGGTTAGGCAGTCAGAGCCACGGAGGGAAGGCCTGCCAAGGAAAAAGTATGGAGGAACACAGTATTCTCATGAGAAAGAGACTGAGGGGGAGAGAGACAAAGAAGAAAGCCCAGGGAGAGAGAAGTAGGTAGACACTGATGGAGACATCAAATAAGCGGGAAATGGATGATGACTGTGAAATACAGAGACAAAGAGAGAAATAGAGGGAAGTAGAGACCCAGAGAAATAAAGGGAAATGGGGAACGGTCCCCATGATGTCCATGAATCAGAGGCTAGAAATATAACTAGAATTAATACCTGAGAAAAACTCTGGAATCTTAGATTGTCAACTAGATTGGCCTTAGAACACAGGATGCCAGAGCTGGGAGGGCCCTTAGAACACAGAGTGTCAGAGCTGGGAGGGGCCTTAGAACACAGGGTGTCAGAGCTGGGAGGGGCCTTAGAACACAGGGTGTCAGAGCTGGGAGGGCCCTTAGAA
>JAQQSZ010000024.1:0-48343 GCA_028646595.1 Phalanger gymnotis | reverse complement strand
CTGGGAGGGCCCTTAGAACACAGGATGTCAGAGCTGGGAGGGCCCTTAGAACACAGGAGTCAGAGCTGGGAGGGCCCTTAGAACACAGGAGTCAGAGCTGGAGGGTCCTTAGAACACAGGATATCAGAGCTGGGAGGGCCCTTAGAACACAGGATGTCAGAGCTGGGAAAGGCCATTGAACATAGAATAGAATACTGAACATGTCAGAGCTGGAAGGAAAGCTAAAGGTCATTTAGTTCAACCTAGGGTAACTAGGTGGTGAAGTGGATAGAATGTTGGGTTTGAAGTCAGGAAAACTCATCTTCCTGAGCTCAAATTTGGCCTCAGACATTTACTAGCTGTGTGACCCTGGGCAAGTTGCTTCACCCTGTTTGCCTCAGTTTCCTCATCTGTGAAATGAACTGGAGAAAGAAATGGCAAACCACTCCAGTGTCTCTGCCAAGAAAACCCCAAATGGGGACAAGAAGAGTTGGGACACAGTTGAAGCAACTGAAGCAACCTACTCATTCATTTTAGAGATGGGGAAACTGAGGCCCGGGGAGGCACAGTGACTTTCTCAAAGTCACAAAAGCAATGAATGGTAACAGGTCTCTCAACTCTCAATCCCAGGGCTCATTATTGCTCCACGCTGCTAATTAAATTAAAGGAGCTAATTAAATTTTGTGTGTAGGGAGCTGGGGCTAGGGGGTGTTGGCATCCAGCATGGAAGCCTAGCCCCTTCTGCTGCCTTCTCTCAGAGTCTAGGAAGTTGGTAGGGGTAGGAACACTACAAAGTCTAGTGGAAGTAGGACACTTTTGGCAAACATGTCTTTGGCCACCAGTAGCAGGAACAGGTCAAGCCCTGGGAGCAACTGCTTCAATTGGCCCTGTCTCCATCCTTCCAGATTGCCCAAAGCTTGCTTTCTTCCATAGGCAGGGAATCTCAAAGTGGCACACACTAAGCCTGGTGGCTTCCCATTGGAAGCAATTCCTACCTGGGAAGACAATGACTTTATATGTGGTTTAACTACTAGGATCCGAGACCTTTGTTCTAGTCACGTTTCCGTAGTGGAAATAATAGTGATGATGCTACACACAGTAGGCATTTTATATTAAAATGAATGATGATACTCACATTTCAATAGCATTGTAAGGTTTCCTAAGTGCTTTGTTCACACAAGCTTGTTAGAAAGGGCGTGACAAGTGATACAGATACACATATGCCCATTTCAAAGATCGGGAAAATGAGACCCAGAAAGATGAAATGCTGGGTGATATAGCTCATAAATATAGACACCCGAATGAGGGTCTCTTTACTGCAAGTTCTGTGCACGCCTTGACTGACAGTCTGTCTACCTATCTGTTTGTTGGACCATCTGTCCATCTATCTCTTTCTGTTTGTTGTTTCATCCGTCTGTCTGACTATCATCTATCTATCCATCCATTCATCTATCCAACCATTCATCTATCTATCCACTCATCAATCTATCTATCTTTCTGTTTGTTGGACCATCTGCCTATTATCTATCTATCTCTTTGTTGGCTCATATGTCTGTCTGTCTATCTATCTATCTATCTATCTATCTATCTATCTATCTATCTATCTATCTATCTATCTATCTATCTATCGATTGATCGATCTGTCTATCCATCCATCTATTTATCCATCCATCCATCCATCTCTCTATCCATCTATCCATTTATGTATCTATATATCCATTCATCTATCTATCTATCCATCCATCCCTATCTTTCTGTTTGTTGGTCCATCTGTTTGTCTTTCTATATCATCTATCTATCTCTCTATCAATCTATTCATCTATTTATCCATCCATCCATCTATATTTATCTATCAGAAAATTGCCTAACAATGAGAATGCTCCCAAAGAGTAACAGACTGCCTGGGGAGGTCTTTAAGCAGCGGCTGAGCGACTACTTTTCAATTACATTGTGGAGGAGATGCTGGTTAAGAATGGGTTAAACTAGACGGCTACTGAGACCCCTTGTAGCTCAAAAACTTGGTTTTTCTGTAAATCTCAGGCTGGCATTCTGTGTTTTAAACAACAAATGGTCCTCTAACCTGCTGACCTTTTTCATTCTAACTGCTAGCCACACCTGGAGAGTTCCAGGTCCTCTTAGGCCCAAGGCACCAAGACACAGACCCACTAACTTACCAGGGGAGGGAGGGCTCAGGTAAACATCTGGGAGGGGCTGTGTTTCTTTGGCTAGTAAAGAATGTAAATGGATGTTTTCAAGTGACCTGCTCCACCTTTCCCAAGCGTGAGCCAGACTTCCAGAAAGGAAGAAGTGACCTTTGAAATCAAGTTCAAGTTAGAGATAAGATGCTCCCTAGGCAAGTTCCAGGAGTTCAAAGAAGCTGAGATGACTGGGAGCCTCTGGATTTCCCCACCTAGGATTTCCAAGCTTGGTTTTAAAGCCGTTGGATTAGTCACCAAGTTGGGGTCGAAACCACCTACTCTGACTCATTGTTGATTCTTCCAACCACTCAGGGCTCTATCAACAATAACAGCCCCGCTTTCCTTTCCCTCTCTGAAACCCAGGATGAAGGCTGAGGTGGACCCAGTTGATAGGAGGTGTCGGGGGGAGGGGAGAGGGAGGAAGGAGGGCAAGAGTAGGGTGAGGAGGAATGTTGTTTGGGGGCTAGTAAAGGTATGGAGTAGGGGGTGGTAGTGGCAATGGAATGGGACGATCTTGAAGAGGGGTAGAGATAGGGATGGATGGAGCTGGCCTTAGATGCCTCGGTAGCTGAATCCAAACTCAAAGAATGGTGAAATGTAGGCTCAGGTAGCTATCATAGGACACAGAAAGTCAGAGATGGACCTAACCTTAAAGAGAAGAGAGTATTAGTGCTGGGAGGGCTCTTAGAACACAGAATGTCAGAACTTGGAGGGTTTTTAAAAACAGATAATATCAAGTCTGGGAGGAACGTTAGAACATCGAATATTCAAGCTGGAAGGAACTTTAGAATGTAGAAGGTCAGAGCTGGATGAAAATATAAAGGTAAGCCTGCTCTCCTCATTTCACAGAAGAGGAAAATAAGGCCCAGACGGGGCATCAATTTACCTACTCAGCAAGTTGCTGGTATTTCTAAGACTCCAAAACAAGTTTCCTAACACGGTTCAACATTCTTTTGACCACTTCACCTTATTTTTCATTCTTTTATTCTGTTTTTTGACATTTTATTTTATTATTCATTGTTAACATTTTTCTTTCTAAATTTTGAGTTCCAAATTCTCCCCTACCTTCCCATCCCCTCCCCCACCCACTGAGAAGGCAAGCAATATGATATCAATTAATGCTATTTCCATATTAGCCATATTGCCAGTTTTGACATGTGTGAAGTGGTACCTCAGAGTTGTTTTAATCTGCATTTATCTGATCAGTAGTGATTCGGAGCATTTTTTTATGTGACTATAAATAGTTTGGATTTCTTCTTCTGAAAGCTGTATGTTCATATCTTTTATTTACCAACTGGGGAATGACTCCTATTTTTATAAATTTGACTCAGTTCTATACTCAGTATATATTTGAGAAATAAGGCTTTTATCATAGAAATTTGCTTTATAATTTTTATATTACTTTATTGTCTACTATATTATTCTACTATACTATATACTACTACATGTTATACTACTATAGTGCCTTTTTAGCATAATATAGTTTCCCTGATTATCTCTTTTAATTGATTTTGCTTTTGCTTTGTCTGAGATCACAATTGCTACCCCTACCTTTTTTTTTAATACACTGAAGCATATTAGATTCTGCTCCAGCCCTTTATTTTATTTTTTTTCTTCATATTTTTACTTTTGTTTTTTTCAAATCTTCTACTTCCAGTGCACAACACTTGGCTCCACATAACCTCAAGTTCTAGGCTTCCTCCCCCCGCCCCAAGATGGCATGGAATCCAGTACGTCCTCCGTGTATAACACACTAGTCAAGTTGCGAGGAAGAATCATAACCAATGGAATGACTCATGAGAAAGAGGAAACAGAACCAAAAAAAAGACACCCCAAAACAAAAACAAAAGAGAAAAGAAAGGGGGGGGGGAAAGGCAGGCATAAAATGTGCCTCAATCTGCATTCGGACTCCACAGTTCTTTCTCCAGATGTAGACTGCACCCTCCATCGTGAGTCCCCTGGAGTTGTCCCTGCACCGTGCATTGCTGAGAAGAGCAAAGTCCATCAGGGTTAGTGGTCACAGAACCCATATGTCTGTGGTTGTGTATAATGTTCTCCCGGCTCTGCTCTGCTCACCCAGCACCACACCATGTAGGTTTTTCCAGGCCGCCATCCCCATTTCCCATAGCACAACAGTACTCCATTACCTTTATACACCACAACTTGTTCAGCCACTTCCCAATTGATGGGCATTCCCCTGACCTCCAATTCTTTGCTGCCACAAAAAGAGCTGCCATAAATATCCCTGTACATATGGGTCCCTTCCCCACCCATGCAATCCCTCTGGCACACAACCCTAGAAGTGGTACCACTGGGTCAAAAGGCACAAACATTCCCATAGCCCCTTGGGCATAGCCCCAAACTGCTCTCCAGAATCCAGCCCTTTATTTTAATTGTGTGTGTCTTTCTCTTTCAAGTATGTCTCTTGTAAACATCATATTGTTGGATTCTGATTTCTAACCCATTCTGCTATCTGCTTCTGTTTTATGGGTGAATTTATCCCATTTACATTCAGAGTCATGAATACTAACCATTGTATATTTCCCTCCATCACATTTTCTTCTGTTTCTCCTGTCTCTCCCTCCTCAAAAGTCTTATTTATTTCTAACCACTGCCTCCCTTAATCTGCCCTTCTTTTTATCATTCTCCCACCCCTTTCTCTTTCTCTCTTTCCTTCCTGTTTCCCTTTTGGGCAAATTACATTTATAAACACAACTGAGTGTGTGTATATATATATATTCTTCCCTTTTTGAACCAATTCTGATGAGAGTGGGGTTTAAGCATTGCCTATCACTCCCCCCATTATCCCCTCCATTGTAAAAGCTCTTCTTTGTGTGCCTTTTTTATGTAAGAAAAATTTCTTCCTTCTACCTGTCCCTTCCCCTCTTCTCCCAGTGCATCTCTCTTTCTTATCTCTTAATTTTGGGGGGATATAATCCCAACATAATTGACTCACACCCCTGCCCTCTGTCTTTGTAAACTTCTTTTAACTGCCATAACAATGAAAACGTTCTTAGGAGTTACATGTATCAGCTTTCCAGATAAGAGTGTAAACAATGTAAATTTATTGAGTCTCTTATGATTACTCTTTCATATCTATCTTTTTATGCTTCTCTTGAGTCTTATGTTTGAATGTCAAATTTTCTATACAATTATGTTCTTTTCATCAGGAATGCTTGAAAGTTCTCCATTTTATTAAATGTCCATTTTTCCCTGTGAAGGATTATACCCAGTTTTGCTGGGTAGGTGATTCTTGGTTATAATTTTAGTTCCTTTGCCTGCTGGGATATCATATTACAAGCCCTCCAATCCTTTAATGCAGAAGCTGCTAAATCCTGTGTTATCCTGACTGTGGCTTCACAATATTTGAATTGTTTTTCTATGACTGTCTGAAATATTTTCTCTTTTACTTAGGAGCTCTAGAATTTGATTATAATGTTCCTGGTGGGTTTCATTTTGGGATCTCTTTCAGGAGGTAATTGGTAGATTTGTTCAATTTCTATTTTACCCTCTGGATCTAAGGTAATGAGGAAGTTTTCTTTACAATTTCTTGAAATATGATGCTTTTTATGATCATGGCTTTCAAGTGGTTCAATAATTCTTCTAACCACTGTCTTCCTTAATCTCCCTTCCTTTCTATCAGCCCCTTTCCCTTTTCTTTCCCTTTTCTCTTACTAGTTCTTCCTTCCCTTCTTCCCTGCTTTCTATCTACTTTCTCCTTTTTCTTACCCCTTTTGCCTCCCATAACAACAATGGGACTAGCAACTGCTGTGGGGGCACAAGGCCAATAACACTAGCACACAGGAGGGCTGCTAGCACAGGTTCTTTGATCTGATTTTCTAAGGAAAGTAACTTTAAGAGGTTAACAGTCTTACTTTAATTAAACATATATATATATATATATATATATATATATATATGTATTATTCACTTAGTTCAGTGGAAAAGGTCACCACCATGAACTTCAGAGCAAATACAAACAGAAAATTTAAACAGATCAACAGACAGGCTTTTGTCTGGTCAAGACACATACATACATAGTTACCAGAAAGAGAAGCACCAACTTCTGGGTTTTCAAAGCTGGGGGGCTCCTTGATGGCTACCCAGAGTCTCCACACCAACACTTTTCCAATGAGTGTGCCCCCAAAAGCAAAATGCTAACCTCCAATTATATATACATGCTTCTTCAAGGTCAGAGGGTGTCTCAACCATGTGACTCAAACCCATGTTAACTGAGGCTTTCTTGTTTCTTAAGCAGGTCACCAAAGACTCTTGATTCAGTCAAAGACTCCTGATTGAAACAAAGGCAAGACTCATCAAAAGCACTTGATTACCTCAGTGCTGAGAAGCACTCCAAAACAAAAGACAATGAAAGGTCCCACTTTACTTGCCTGATTCAAACAAAGGCAAGACTCATTAAAGGCACTTGATTGCCTTAGCATTCCAAAAGAGAAAAGAGTAAAAAAAAAAGTCCCATCCTGATTATCATTATACCTCATAATTTCCTATAGAGTGTGATAGGTTTCTATAACCAACTGAATGTGTATGTTATTCTTTCTTTGAGCCAAATCCAATGAGAATAAGGTTCAAACAATGCCCATCTTTCCCTCTACTGTAATAGGTCTTTGTGCCTCTTCCTGTGATGCAATTTACCCCATTTTGCTTCCCCATTTCCTCTTCAACCAATACAATCCTTTTTTTTCCACCCCTTAATTTTTTTTCATCATATCAAATTCAATGTATTTCCACACACTCTCTCTCTATGCATATCCCTTCTAAATGCCATAATAAAGATATAGTTCTCAAGAGTTACAAGTATCATCTTCCTGTGTAGGGATGTAAACAGTTTAATTTTATTGAATAACATCTTTTTTTTTCTTTCCTGTTTTACTATTTTATACCTCTCTTGACTCTTATATTTGAAGATCAATTTTCTGTTCAGTTCTGGTTTTTTTTAATCAGGAATGATTGAAAGTCCCCCATATCATTGAATGTCCACTTTTACCCCTGAAAGATTATACTCAATTTTGCTGGATAGTTAATTTTTGGTTATAGTCGAAGCTCCTTTGTCTTCCAGAATATCATATTCCAGGCCCCACAATCCTTTAATATAGAAGCTGCTGGGTGCTGCATAACCCTAACTGTGGTTCCACAATATTTAAATGGTTTCTTTCTGGCTGCTTGCAATATTTTCCCCTTGATCCAATAATTCTGGAATTTGGCTACTATATTCCTTGGAGTTTGCTTTTTGGGGTCTCTTTCAGGAGATGATTGGTGGATTCTTTCAATGTCTATTTTACCCTCTGGTTCTAGGATATCAGGATAGTTTTCCTTGATAATTTCTTGAAAGATGCTGTCCAGGCTCTTTTTTTGATCACGGCTTTAAGGTAGACCAATAATTGTTAAATTACATCTCCTGAATCTATTTTCCAGGTCAATTGTGTTTCCAATGAAATATTTTACATTTTCTATTTTTTCATACTTTTGATTTTGTTTGGCTGATTCTTGTTGTCTCATAGAGTCATTAGCTTCTTCTTTCCCAATTCTAATTTTTAACGAATTATTTTCTTCAGTTAGTTTTTTACCTCCTTTTCCATTTGGCCAATTCTACTTTTTAAGAAGTTTTCTTCAGTGTATTTTTTCCCATTTGGTCAATTGTATTTTTTAAGGAATTGTTTTCTACATTCAATTTTTGTCTTTCCCTTTCCAAGCTGCTGACTTTCTCTTGCATACCTCATTTCTTTTCCCCAATTTTTCTTCTACCTCTCTTATTTGACTATTAAAATCATTCTTGAGCTCTTCCAAGAAGGCTTTTTGGGCTTGGGACCAGTTCATATTCCTCTTCAAGGTTTCAGATTTGGGTATATTGACAATATTGTCCTCTTCTGAGTTTGCGTTTTGATCTTCTCTGTCAACATAATAATTCTCTATGCTTACTGTTCTTTTGTGCTTTTTGTTCATTTTGTTTGCATATTTCATGGCTTTTAAAGTTGAGCTCTTCTGTTGGAGCACAAGGAGCACATTCCCAAGCTTCTTTTGCTGGGGTTCGGGGACCTGGTCACTACCTTTGTGCCCTGAGGCTTTGAGTGCTGGCAGTTGCAGGCTTTAGGGGTCTGGCAGCTTACCTGGTGCTGAAGTGGAGTCCTAGTGGTGGTGTCTGGCATGTGCTGAGGCCAAATGGGGTTTTTTCTTCATTTTCCTAGGGCTGCACTGAATCATGGGGAGGTCTGGCTGCTAGAGGACACCTGCCCACCTGGAGTTGCACTGAAGCATATGGTAGTTCTCCAAAGAGGAGTGTGTTGCGTTTTGCCTGCTCCACTGCTCTGGGGCTCAGGATCTTCTGCTGGTTTGTTGAGGTGGAGCCTGTGGTAGCTTACTAGGATGCTTCCTGTCCTGGACTGTGCTCCCCTTTTACCTGGGTGATGTGGACCTTATTTGCCAATCCTCTAAGTCTCCTGGATCAAAAGACTGGTCCACCTCATCTTTCTACTGGCTCCACTATTGCAGGATCTGTTCTGGGGCACTGTTTTATGGATGTTTGGGGATGAGACTAGGAGAGGGACAGCAATCTACTGTTTAATTCTGCCTTTTTGGTTCCTGGAAGTTGGGTTCAATAATTCTTAAATTATCTCTCTTCTACCTATTTTCCCTGTCAGTTGCTTTTTCTAATAAGACATTTCATGTTTTCTTCTGTTTTAAAAAAATTCTTCCAACTTTGTTTTATTGTCTCTTAGAGTGAGCTTCCACTCACACA
This sequence comes from Phalanger gymnotis, assembly GCA_028646595.1. Lineage (NCBI taxonomy): Eukaryota > Metazoa > Chordata > Mammalia > Diprotodontia > Phalangeridae > Phalanger > Phalanger gymnotis. The sequence continues at coordinate 39,412 of JAQQSZ010000024.1, read as the reverse complement.
ATTCTAATTTAAGGAATTATTTTTTTTCAATGAAATTTTGTACCATTTTTTCTGTTTGACCAATTCTGCTTTTCAAAAAAATAGTTATTTTCTTTGGTGAATTTTTGTTCCTCATTTTCCATTTGGTGCATTCTACTTTTTAAAGAGTTCTTGCTTTTAATCGATTTTGTGCCAGTTCTGTTTTTTAAGGTGTTATTTTCTTCAGTATTTTTTGTGCCTCTTTCCCCAAGCTGTTAACTCACTTTTCATAATTTTCCTGTATCACTCTAATTTCTTTTCCCATTTTTTCCTCTATCACTCTGATGGCTTTCTTTAATGCTTCCAGGAATTCTTGTTGGGTTTGGATCCAATTAGCATTTTTCTTTGAGGCTTTTTTTGGTAGCCATTTTGACATTGTTGTCTTCTTCTGAGTTTTATCTTGGTCTTCCCTACCACTGTAGTAGCTTTTCATGGTCAAAGTCTTTTGTTGTTGTTCACTCATTTTCCCAGGCTATTTCTTGCTTTTGAGCTTTATTTTATATTTGGGCCCTGCTCATCTTGGGGGTGGGTAGGCAATGTCCTAAGCTTTAGGCTTTTTCATGCCACTTTTTTTCAGAGCTAGTTCTGGGAGGCCTGCAAGTTTTTGGTGCTTCCAAGGTTGTGTGATCCTGGGAGAGGTGTGATCACTGCTCTCCCAGTGTGTACTCTGGCCTTTACTGAGGAAGAGCCCCTGGTCTACTGCAGCCACAAGCACTAGTGTTCCTCTCTGCCTTGGAACTGCAACCAGAGCCCCTGCTCCCTTGTGACCAACTACCAGTGTTCCTCTCCAACCTAGAACTATGACCCAGAACTGTGTATGGGCTAATCAGAGCGAGCTATACTCAGTGCCCACAAAGGGTCCCCTCTAGTTGCTTTCTGACCACTTGTCTGACCTTCTTAATGTCTCTGGGCTGAGAGCTCCCAATGTTACTGCTGCTGCTGCTGTGATCCTTGTTGCTGTGGGGGCATGTGGGGCTCTGGACAGGCTTCTGCCAGGCCTGCATCAGACAGGCTTCCACCAGACTGCCATCAACTTCTCTTTCTAACCTCTTAAGGTTCCGTAGACCAGAAAAATGTCTCACTCAACCTTTTGTGGGCTCTGCCACTCCAAACTTTGATTTGAAGTATCATTTTAAAGTTGCTTGGAGGGGATGCTGCAAGAGTTCAGCCAGGTGGACACCCCTAATTCACCACTGTGGATCTATCCAGCTTCTACCTTAATTTTTAGAGAAGGAGCTGAAATGAGAATAACCCAGAACCTCAGAGCTGTAAAGGCCCTCACAGACCACCTGATCCCACCCCTACCTGGACTAGAATTAACTGCTATAAAAGGCCTTTCAGACCCAGACTTTGCTGTGAGACCTGAAGGGAAGGGAAAACCTGCCATTGCCAAAGGCAATTTATTTCCCTGGGACAACTCAGATTAAGAAATCTTTCCTGACCTCTAGCCTAAATGTACCTCCCTGCAACTTTGCCCTGTGGCTCCTGGTTCTGCTCTCTAGGGCTAAACTGACAAATGTAATCCTTTCTCTATATGACAGCCCTTCAAATACTTGGAGACAGCTATTTCCCATAAGAGTTCTCTTCTGCAGACTAAATATCCCCAGGTCTTTGAACAGATCTTCATCCTCCCTAAACACTATGTTGTTCTTCATACCCCAGACATTCTCTGATCAGGGCAAAGTACAGGAGGAATATCGCCTCCCTAATTTGAGACTCCCTCTCTCAATGTGGTCTAAGAGCACACCAGACTCTTTTTTAAAATCTTTTTTTTCCCTATCAGATCATCCTGATGATGCCTATTGAGCTTGAAGTCCACTTAGACTCCCAGATCTTTTTCAGACAAAGTGCTGCCTAGTCATGCTTTTCCCATCTTGTACTTGAAAAGTTGATTTTTTTGGTATCCCAGTTTAAGATTTGACATTTATCCCAATTAAATTTCATCTTATTCTATTCATCCCTTTGCTCTAAGCTGTAGAGACATTTTTGAATTATCATCCAATGTGCTAACTATCCCCTCTGACTTCCCCTGGTTTTTTGTCTTCTATAGACTAGATAAGGATGCCATCTATGCTTTTACTCAAGCCATTAGAAAAAAGTGTTCATGAAAACAGATCCCTGGAGACCTCCTTCCAAGTTGGCATTAGCTCATTAATAGATAGATACTCTTTGGGTCTGGCCATTTGACCAGTTTTGAAACAATCTAACTGTACTACTATCTAGCCCACATGTCTCCACATCACCCACCAAAAACAACATGAGAGGTTTTGCCAGATGTTAGGATTGAGGACATACCATGTAAAACTCTCCTTTGGTCTAATAACTCAATTAAAAAAAGAAACGGGGGTTAGTCCAGCATGGACTGGTTTGGTTTTATTTCTGAGGCTATGATGGCTGCTGGTGATCACTTCTTCCTTTTCTAGATGCTTACTATCTAGCCTTTTAATACCATGTTCTTGAATTTTCTCAGGAACCAAACTCAAGCACTTTGGCAGATACCGTTCTCTTCCATTTTTCAAAGTCAAGATGTTGACTGTTCTGTAATCCTTCAGTATCTTTTATGCGTTTGCTGCTCTTTCAAAGATCATTAACAGTGACTCAGTTATCATAGGAACAGTTCTTTCTGGGCCTTAGGATACAGTTCATCTGAACCAGGTGAACTGAAAACATCAAGGGTATCTGGGTGCTCTCTTATCAGAGCAATTAGATGTTGCGTTGGATAGAGCACTGGTCCTGGAATCAGGAAGAACTGAGTACAGATATGGATTCCGACACTTGCTGTGTAGCCCTGGGCAAGTCAATTTGTAGCTTTCTGCCTCAGTTACCTCATTTGTAAAATGGGGGTGATAATAGCACCTTCTTCCCTGGGTTGTCATGATGATCAAAATGAGATAATACTTGTAAATCACTTTGCAAACCTTAAAATTTGATCTCCTTAATTATATTAGGTATCAGCTCTCTTTAAGGAATTTTTGTTCAGTCCTTTCCAGTCTAAAGATCATTCTTAGCAAAGAAAACAGAAGCAAAATAATAGGTCCTTTGTCAATAATCATTAGCCCTTTCATTGCATTCCTTTTTCCCAACATGGCTTTTAAAACAAATGAACCCTTTTTTGCTTTCTTCACCAACATCAGATCATTCTGAGTGTTAATAACTCTTCACGCTTTTCTGAATGAACCCTGCCACATGATTGTATTTACCCTGTGTTACCTGCCTTGGCTTCTGACTTCCCTTTACATCTTTTCAAAATCTAAGTTGGCTGGAGAGGTCCCTGTGCAGCCACATTGGTCTCTTTCAAAAACTTCCGTTTTCTTTCTCATTGGATTTGTTTCTTTGGGAATTTGTGGGTCCAAATTTCCAAAGGCAACTACCCTGGATCAGAGGCAAGTATCACTCCAATCCCCACACCAGATCCTTTTCCCTCAACACCAAAACCTACATTTCTATACAACTTTCTACCTATACTGTTAAGGCCAAAAGGGAATTTGGCAATCTTGTCCAATTTCCTTGTTTTATAGAAGAGTAGTCTGAAGGAATGTCTCACTCTTGTATTTGTACACCCAGAGCTTAGCATATAGCAGATGCAGAATAATAGCTAGCATTTCTATATAGCTTTAAGATTGGTAAAGTATTTAACATGCATATTAACTCATTTGAACCTCAAATCATCGCTTGGAGGCAGGTGCTGTTATTATCCTCATTTTACAGATGAGGAAACTGAGGCAGAGAGCAATTAAGTGATTTACCCATGGGTCACACAGCTAGGAAGTGTTGGCCCAGATTTGAACTCAGGTCTTCCCGACCCCAGGCCCAGAGTTCTCTCCGCTGTGCCACTTAACTTGATGACAAGATTTCAAAGGGATAATAGATAATGGTGAAGCATACCCACTTCCTATCAGAGGGGTGGGTGATGGACTAAGGATGCAAGTTGAGACATATGTATGTGTGTGCACACACATGTATGTATAGGTATACATGCACATGTATGTATGTATATGTATATATACATGTATGTGTGTACATTTTACATGTATATATATATAGGGAGAGAGAGAAAGAGACAGAGAGAGACAGAGAGACAGAGACAGAGAGACAGAGAGAAAGATGGCCAGTCCAGGAATTTGTTTTATTTAACTACGCATCTTTGCCATAAGGATTTTGTTCTTCATTTCTTTTCTTTTTTTCCAATGGGGGAGGAGGTAGAATAAATTTTTGTTAAGTAAAAAGAGTTTTAAATAATTTTACTTTCTTTATCCTTTCCATGGTTTTTTCCTTTTAGTCTGTTTTTTTCTTTCACAATGTGACTAATGTGGAAATATGTTTTCCATGATTGCACATATGTAACCTATTTAAAATTCTTACCTTTTTAGGGAGAGAGAGAAAGAAAATTTGGAACTAGCATTTTAAAAAAATGAATAACAAAAATTGTCTTTGCATGTGACTAGAAAAATAAAATTCTATTAAAAAATTCAAAAGAAATGCTTGTTTGTTGTTATTGATGTTCCAGCTTCTGAGCCCACCACAATTATGGAATTACAGAGTTAGAGTTGGAGGTCATCTAGTCCTTCTCTCATATTTTACAGATGAAGAAACTGAGGCCCAGAGACTTGACTTGCCCAAGGTCACGCAGGTAGTAATCAGGAGAGCCAGGATTGAAGGTAGAAAGACGGAAGATGAAGCATCCCATACAAGCACTAACAAGTTGAGGTTAGTGTGGCTGAAGCTTAAATCGAGAGAGAGGAGATCACAGGAGCATAGACTAAGAGCCAGAAGGGACCTGAAAGGTCACCTAGTCCAACCTCTCATTTTACAGATGAGGAAACTGAGGCCCACAGCAATAGAGTGACTTACCCAAGGTCACACAGATACCGAGTAGCAGAGAGAGGGTGTAAACCTGAGTTCCATGGCCCCAGGTTCAGGAGTAAAGTCCAACAGTCTCCCCGCCCTCAAGCTGCCTCTCGATGATGATATAAACCTGGAAAGATGAGGTTGGAGCCAGAACGTGAGGAGCTCTATACACCAAGCAGAAGAGATTATGTTTTATCCCAAAAGGAAACGGGACCCACTGAAGCTTCTTGAGCTGAGCGGTGACACAGTTAGACCTGTATTTTAGGTGTTTGGATTTGGCAGCTGTAGGCAGGATGGACGGGAGAGGAAATACACAGCGTGACCAAGAAGGAGCCTGTGGCAATAGTCCACACAAGGAATGTCAGTTAGAGTGGTAACGAGGAATGTGAAGGTAAATGTTTAACAACCAGCTGGGGAAGGGGGAATGTATTCAGGATAGGCTGTTGAGGTTATTCTGTATCATTAACACTTTCTTAAGTCTAATCCAAGGGTGGGGAACCTGCAGCCTCAAGGCTACATGTGGCCCTCTAGGTCCTCAAGCTCAGCCTTTGACTGAATCCAAACTTCACAGAACAAATCCCCTTCATAAAAAGATTTTTTGTGTAAAACTTGAACTCAGTCAAAGGGCTGCCCCCGAGGACCTAGAAAGCCACATGTGGTCTTGAGGTTGCAGGTTCCCATTCCTGGTCTAATCAATTAACAAAACAATAAGTCAAGCCAAGGTTTGCAGCACTTGCCAATTTCCATCATGTAAATGCTCACATTTAAATTTTAATAATTGCCTCTCCAGAGCCAATTCAAGCCGGCTGCAGCACACTCCTGGTGGTGGCCATGAGAGTTGGGAGAAGGGGACAAATACTCAGGAGGCTGTGATGGTAGAATTAAGACTTGACCATGGGAGATGAGAGCGAGAGAGAATGAAGACTTGGGGACTGCACCAAGGTTGAGTCACTGGAAACATGGTGGTGCCTGAACACAAATAAGGAAGTTTGAATGAGGGGCTGGTTTAATCCTTCTCCTCCTCTTCCTCTCCCTCCTCCTCTCCTTCTCTTCCTCCTCCTCCTCTCCTTCTCTTCCTCCTCCTCCTCTCCTTCTCTTCCTCCTCCTCCTCTTCCTCTTCTTCTTCTCCTTCCTCCTCTTTCTCTCCTCTTCCTCTTCCTCCTCTTCTTTCTCTCCTCTTCCTCTTCCTCCTTCTCTTCTTCTTCCTTCTCCTCTCTTCCTCTTCCTCTCCTCCTCCTCTTTCTCCTCCTCCCTTCTCTACTTCCTCTTCTTCTTCCTTCTCCTCTCCTCTTCCTCCTCTTTTTCCTCTCCCCCGCCTCCTCTTTCTCCTCTTCCTCTCCCTCCTCCTCCTCTCCTTCTCTTCCTCCTCCTCCTCTTCCTCTTCTTCTTCTCCTTCCTCCTCTTTCTCTCCTCTTCCTCTTCCTCCTCTTCTTTCTCTCCTCTTCCTCTTCCTCCTTCTCTTCTTCTTCCTTCTCCTCTCTTCCTCTTCCTCTCCTCCTCTTTCTCCTCCTCCCTTCTCTACTTCCTCTTCTTCTTCCTTCTCCTCTCCCCTTCCTCCTCTTTTTTCCTCTCCCCCGCCTCCTCTTTCTCCTCTTCCTCTTCCTCCTCATCCTCTTCCTCTTCCTCCTCTCCCCTTTCTCTTCCTCATCATAAGCATCAATCAACAAGTTTTTATTAAATGCCTACTATGTGCCTGAGGAGAGGCAGCCTGGCACAGCGGATAGAGACCTGGGAGTCAGAAAGACCTGAGTCTGAGTCCTGCCTCAGACACATACTATCTATGTGACCTTGGAAGAATCAGGTAACCTCTCAGTGTGGCAGGCCACTCTCTGGCCTGCATTTGGAAGGGGAAATCTTCACCAGAAATTTCCTACACTGACGAAATCATGGATTCCATTAAAAAAAATTGCCACATATCATGCATTCGGGTATCTAGAGATGACAATTAAGCAGACCCTGCCCGGAAGGTACTTTTGTTCTATTGGAATTTTTCAATCCCCTCTTCACCATCACAAAAACTTTCTTTACTGGCATCAGTGAGGTCTCCATCATTCTTATTATCCCTAGTCCTGTCAAGTCAATAAGCATTTATTAAGCCCCTACTATGTGCCAGGCACTGGGCTAAGCACTAAGGATTTTTTTTAAAAAGGCAAAAACAGTCCCTGCCCTCAAGGAGCTTACATTCTAAAGAAGGAGACAACATGTAAATAACTAAACACATAAGTGGTATATGCAGAGTAGATGGGAGGTGATCTCAGAGGGGAAGGCACCACAGGGGGGAGGCACTAAGAAAGACCTCTAACCGAAGGTGGAAAACTAAGGTCTCCTTAGAGATTCTAGCTCACCCTGCCTGAGTTCTATTTACCAGCCACAAGAAATGGGCATAACCTGGTTCAGGCAGAAAGACCGAGCCTGCCTGTTGTCAAGAAAGTGGTAACCATGTAGGTCATGGAATCAAGAGGGAAGGAGGAGTGGGAGAGCTCAACTTGTCACGATACCTGGGAGAGCTCCTTGGAAGACCAAGTGGACAGCTGGCTATACTTAGGGGGTAGGTGATACTGGGGGGGGGGTGTTGTGGAAAGAGCCCAGCTCCCAGAGATTATTATCCATAAATATCTGGGTTATTGTAGATAACACTAATGTTGTTCAATCAGGTTTTTTTCAGTTCTCACTCTGACCCCACTTTGGGTTTTCTTGGCAGAGATACTGGAGTGGTTTGCCATTTCCTTCCCTAGCTCATTTTACAGATGAGGAAACTGAGGCAAACAGAGTTAAATGACTTGTCCCAGGTCACACAGCTAGTGAGCATCTAAGGTTAGATTTGAACTCAGGTCTTCCTAACTCTGGGTCCGGTACCACTGTACCGCCTGCATGCCCAGATAATAATAAGTAGTAGTAAAATTAGGTAGATAACAGTAAACAATAAATGACTTAAGTCACTGAGGGAATAAGCATTTATATAGCCCCTACTATGTACCAGGCCCTGTGCTAAGTGCGTTACAAATATTTGACCCTCACCCCAACCCTAAAAAGTGCTGTTATTATCCTCATTCTACATTTGAGTAAACTGAGGCAAACAGACTCGCCTAGGAGGGTCATATGACTAATAAGTGTCTGAAGCTGGATTTGAACTCAGGTCTTCCTGGCTCCAGGTCCAGCGTCCTATCCACTAGGTCACCTAGCTACCCCAGAGTAAGTGATTAGTAGCCTTTGACTTTGTAACCTCAGTTTCTCTCTCTGAAACAAAAGGTTGGATTAGGTGATCTCCATAATCCCTGGTGGCCCTACGACTATTCTAGCAATAGATTGAGGATTTGAACCCAGGTCTTCTGACCCAGCCCAGCACTCTCATGTTGTGGGTAGAGGGTTGGGCTTGAAGTCGTAAAGATCTGGGTTAGAATCCCACCTCAAGAATTCACTAGACGTGATCCCGGACACTTAAACTGTCTGAGCATCGTTTCTTTATCTCTAAAATTAGAATGATAATAATTATATTAGGAACTACTTCCTATAAGATTGTTCTGGAGATGAAGTGACTGGGTGAATCCATATAGAAGGGCTGGCCATTGTTATCTGGGAGGACAGAGGCTCCTTGAGAACAGGGCTTGTTTTGTGCCTATCCTCACATCCGTTGGCTGGCACAGTGCATGGCACATAGCGAACAATGAATGCATGTTCATTACAGTGAATAATTGGGGTTCGGCTAACAGCTTGCTCTGTGACCTTAAGGAACGATCTTCTCCTTCCTGGTTCTCGGTTTCCTCATCTGTCAAATGGGATTACCATGCCGGCTTTCTGTATTTGACAGGTGCGGTCAAATCGATGGATGGGAAGGCTAAGCAATTGTGACCATGAGCCTGGGAAAAGGGTCTTAGAAATCAGCAGGTCCAACCTGGTCGTTGAACACAGAGGCGAAGTGTCAGAGAGGGAAGGTAATTTGTTCCTTTTGGCAATGAGCTTCGGCGCTGGGCCCCTTGATTAGAAAGCCAGCACCAGGCTTGTTTTTTTTTTTTTAACAATGCTGCCTCAGTCAGAAGGGGTGGGGGCTGGGGCTAGGGCTGGCCATTCATGCCACATGAGGATGGGAGAGATTCCCTGGAACCAGCCTTCCTTGAGGCCCCACTTGGAGCCTGGGAGAGCCCGAAGCCGTCTGGCTGGCTGCCTCTTTTCCTCGGGCCCGGGAGCTGGGAAGGAGTTAACGGTTCTACCCCTCCCTCAGGGCTCCTAGGAAATGAGGTGTCTCCCTGCACACACAGGACCATTATCAACCTCTCCCTCTGCTTCCGGGGGTGAGGGTGGGGGATGAGGTGCATGTGTATTCTCCCTGTCCTTCCACCCCCCTTCTCTGTCACTTATCACAGGCTGAGAGCCCAGCCAAGTACCTTTGGGTCCCCAGGGGATTGAGGACACTGAAATAATCCAAGGAAGCGGTGGAAGGGGTGGGGGGAAGGGGGGTGGGCTCATCCGGAAAGAGATCCTGGATGGTGGCCCAAGCCTTTGAAAGTCACCTGAGGTCTGGAAGCAGGATGCGACAGCTCTGGGCCCAGCTGGGCCCATGGGTCCAATCCCTGATGTTCCCAGATGAAGCTCCCTCACAAAGTCCATGGGCCTCACCTGGGCACTTTTCTTAGGGGAGAGGGAATGGAGAAAAGGGAACATTTGGCCTCCTGGACGGGTAAAAGGCTAAAGTGATAAGAGCCCTGCATTTAGAGCCAGGATATTGGTGTTCAAAATCCAGCTCCGAGCCCCAGTTTCCCCATCTGTAAAGCTTAATATTTTTTTAGGGAAGTGGGCGGTGACTCCTGTGGCTAGCCAGGACCTGAGTAGGTGTTCAATAAATGTGGATTGAGGTGGCCCAGCATAAAGGAAACCTCGTGGTAGATGGAATGAGCGATGGTTCCAGAGTCAGAGGAACTGGGTTCAAATCCTGCCTCTGATTCCTACTACCTGGTGACCTTAGGTAAGCCACTTAACTCCCTTTGGCCTCGTTTCCTTCTCTGTAAAGTGACAAGTTGGTCTATGCTGTTGAGATAAGTGGAAAAGTTAAAGAAGCTCCAGACTAGACGACCTCTGGGTACTTTCCAGCTGCAAACCTGTGATCCCAGAATTCTTTGTTGGGCCATTTCTCAGGTCTGAGGGAGGGGAGAAATAGACCTGGGAATCCGTCACTCACAGCCCTTATCCAGCACCAAGCTATCCATAAGGCTCTGGCAAGTCTGTAGGCTCTCAAGCCCACAGAGCAGGGACACGGGATACTCGCCCAGGAGCAGTCTTAGAGTGAGGTAGACACATCCCCAGAAGCCACCAGCATCCAGCTGGCTTCAGGGCCCTGGGTTGGGTCCAGCCTTCTACAGCTAGCTGTCCTGGGGACATGCCGGGGGCTTCTTCCCCCAGGGATGCAGCTCTGCTCTGAGCCCCCAGACTGGCCCAGGTTCCCAATGGGGCATGGATGTGTATCCTGGAGCTCTGGGGCAGAGAACCTCCATGTGAGCCTGTGCGTGTGTGTATTTGTATACACATACATATATGTATATATATATACACATATACATACATATCCATACATATATACATACACACACACACATATATATTTGTGTATGTCTATGCTTGTCTGCTGGGTATGGGGGTGGGTTCAGGGCATGTAAGGTCCTGTTGTAGGGGGAAGAGCTGGGGAGGGGGGCAGCTATGGAAGTGTGGGTGGAGGAAATGAAAGTAAACATGGTGTGTGTGTGTGTGTGTGTAAACTTGGCCTAGACACCAATTTCTAATTTCCACTGCTTTTTTTTTTCCTGGCTTTTTTTGAGGGCTGCTCACCTTGACTCTTTCCTGTCCTATACTCTCAGGCTCCAGGGAGCCCAGAGATGACCATTAATTTACTATGGTCACCCTGGCCTCCTCATAGCATCAGCCCAGCAAGAATACAGCCCTGACCCAGAATAGCTCCCTCCCCTGCCCCCCAACACCATCACTACAGGCAGCCCCAAGGCCAATGCTGGGTTATCTGGGCAGAGGCAGGGATAACCCACAAAGCCCTGGGTTCTGGTCTTAACTCTGCTGTTAGGATCAGAGGATTGATTGACATTTGTTTTCAAGATGGGATGGGGAAACCGAGGCCTAGAGTGGAAAAGTGATGTCTGACAGTTACGTGTCAAGTTTATGTGTGTTGTGATGGTAAGAATCATGGGATTTAGAATCAGAAGACCTGAGGTTAAATCCTAGTTCTCCTATTCAAGGTACAACTGACCTTAGGGAAGCCATTTTTCCTTTTTGGCCTCTGTTTCCTTCCCTAGAAAGAACTTTAGAACACATGGCTTGGAGTAGGTGTTCCCTTCTAGGTCAGACATTCTATGTTACAAATTTCTATGTTCTGAGGTTCCCCACCCCTAACCCCATCCCACCAGCTCTGACATTCTAAGGTCTCTTCCAACTAGAAATCTACTTTCTGACAGTCTATGTTCTAAAGGTCCTCCCAGCTCTGACATCTTGTGTTCTAGGGTCCCTCCCAACTCTGACATTCCCTGTTCTAAGCTCCCTCCCAGCTTCGATGTCCTGTGTCCTAAAGTCCTTCCTGGCTCTGACATTCCCTGTTCTAAGGGCCCTCCCAGCTCTGACATTCTAGGCTCTATGTTCCCTCCCAGATCTGATATTCTATAAGCCTATGAGTTTAAAGAGGCTTGATGGTGGTCAGTTGGAGGCTGCAGTAGCCTGGGTAAGATATGGTACCAGGGACTGCCTTGGCTGGTGGACTGTGCCAAGCATGTCCCTCTCTGCCCAAACCCTCCAGTCCATTTTTCCCACAGGTCTCCTCCCTTGTCCCTCTGGAGTTGGGGGAGGGGACAGTAAAATGGCGCCTTCCTAGAGCCCAGCCCTACGAGGCCGTGCACACCCCTTCATCTTTTGCCCTCCCCATGCCTCCCCCCACAACCCTCACTGTCCTGGCTCCATATTGCTGCTGGGGCAGGGAAGGGGTTGTTGGGTGACAGTGGCCGCATCTGCGCCCGAGCCTGGTGACTTCTCTCTTGCCAAGAGTCCTCTGTCCCCACCCTGCTTGGTGGGGGGCACAGCAGAGGGCTGGGCTGGGAGAGGGGAGGGCTTCAGAAACTACTCCAACAAGCCAGGGCACCTGCCTCCCTCCCTGGCAGAGCCTGCTGTGGGGAGGGGGAAGGGAGAGTCTGCCAACTTCCCACTGGGCTGCTGTTCACACCCAAAAGATGAGGTGGCTCTTGGCTAAAGTACTTGCTCACCTGCCCAGGTGTGTTGAGGGGAGGGGTAGGGCTCCCAGAAGTTTGAGCTCAGCTTTCTGCTCTTCCTCTTCAACTCAGATCCAGGCAGCTAGGTCAGCGGGGGATGGTGGAAAGAGGTCTGGACCTGGAGACATGGGTTCAAATCCTGCTCCTGGTGCTTGCCATGAATTAATAAGTTAACAAACGTTTATTTATTAAGTCTTACTTTATGTCCATCCCTGTTCTAAGTGCTGGGGTAACAAAACAAGGTGAAAACAGTCCCTGACCTCAAAGAGTTCACTGTCTGATGTATATAAGTAGGTACACACAGGATCCATTCAGAATTCACTGTTGTTCAGTCATTTTCAGTTGTGGCCAACTCTCTGTGACCCCATTGGGGTTTTCTTGGCAGAGATACTGGAGTGGTTTACCATTTCCTTCTCCAGCTAATTTTACAGATGAAGAAACTGAGGCAAACAGGGTTAGGTGACTTGCTCAGGGTCACAGAGTAGGAACCAGAAAAGGTCTTCTGTAAGAGATTTGAGGTGAATCTTGAAGGAAGCCAGAACTTCTAAGAGGCAGAGGTGACAAAGGACAGCGTGACAGGCATGGAGGACAACCAATGCAAAAGGATGGAGGTGGGAGATAGTGCTTAGTTTCACAGAGCATTAAGGATATCTGCAAGGTAGAGTATGAAGCAGGAGAGGTCAGATGTAAGAAGACTGAAAATGTAGGAAGGGGCCGCCAGCTTTAAACACCAAAGAAAAGACTTTGTGTTTGTTCCTGGAGGGACTAGGGAGCCATTGCAGTTTATTAAGTAGAGGGATGCACCGGTCAGACTTGCATGTTAATAGGATTCCTTTGGTGGCTGTGCAGAGACGGACCGAAGTAGGGAAAGACTGGAGGCAGGGAGACGGGTTAGGAGGCAGCAGCAGTGCAGGCATGACAAGATGAAGGCTTGCATCAGGGTAGGGCTATGTGAGTGGAGAGAAAGCGACAGTCACGAAAGAGATTATGAAGGTTCCGAACCTGAGCGACTGGGAGGAGGAGGGTGTCCTTGGCGGTGATGAGGAAGTTTGGGGGGAGGGGTGTGGGGAGGAACACCAAGTTCTGTTTTGGATGGGCTGAGCCCCTTAAGGGCAGGTTCATTCACTCTGGCCATTTACCTCTTACTTACGTTGGTTATCTCCTTAGACTTCTGACACTTTCCCTTTGGAGCTGGGGGATAGGGAAGATGCTTCTTTCTATTATCTGCTCTCCTCTTCTATCCATATGTTCCTAGTCATCCCTCTTCCTCCACCTCCCAGGAATTCCTCTTTCCACCCCTAGCATAGGAGATTCTGGAGCTGCCAGGTGGACCAGTGGGCATGATAATCACTCATATCTCTAATTTTTTTTAGGGTCTACAAAGTTCTATCCCTATAATAATCCCCTGAGGAAGGTAGCATGAATATTGCCCCCATTTTACAGACAAGAAAAATGAGTCTAGAGGTTAAATGATTTGACCAAGATCTTCATCTGGGTCATGCCTATTAACTGTGGGTGTCCCTCAAGGCTCTCTCCTGGGCGCTCTTCTCTTCTCCCTCTTATTCTCTTTGTCTTGGTCATCTCATCCTGCCCAATGGGTTCAGTGTATCTTCTCTATGTAAATGATTCTCGGATTCATGTATCCGGCTCTAGTCTCCCTCCTGAGTTCTGGGACCATATATACTAACTACCTGTTTGACATTTTTAATTGGATATTCCTGTCATGAGGTGTCCTTAGGGATGGGCTTTCCCTGCTGGGGCACCTGACACAAAGAGAAGAGGAAATGTTAGTAGATAAGGAATTTTGTTTGTCCTTCAGTTGTTTCCAACTCTTCGTGACTCCGGTTGGGGTTTTCTTGGCAGAGATACTGGAATAGTTTGCCATTTCCATCTCCAGCTCATTTTACAAGTGAAGAAACTGAGGCACACAGGGTTAAGTGACTTGCCCAGGGTCACAGCTAGTAAGTGTCTGAAACTGGATTTGAACTCAGGAGGATAAGTCTTCCTGACTCCAAGCCCAGCATTGTATCCACTGCGCCTCCTAGCACCCAAAAGTGTGTTAACAGTTAATACACTTTCCGGGTAACAACACAGTCAGCCAGTGGGTCTGGGGAGCCTCAGGTGGTCGCTGCCTTGTTAGTGCTTTGGAAAGAAAGGGGTAGGAAGGGGGAGGAAGGGCACGGGTCTAGGCCCTGGATCCCCTGCCCAGCAGCCTAGTCTCCTCTGAGAAGCTGTCTTTGGGGATGTGCACAATGTCATTGTATAGAATTGAGAAACAGCAATTTTTTTTTTAGGGGCAGCCAGGTGGTGCAATGAATAGAGCATCAGGCCTGGAGTCAGGAGGACCTGAGTTCAAATCCAGCCTCAGATACTGACTAGCTGTGTGACCTTGGACAAGTCACTTAATCCTGTTTGCCTCAGTTGCCTTATCTATTAAATGAGCTGGAGAAGGAAATAACAAACCTCTCCAGTATCTTTGCCAAGAAAACCTCAACTGGAGTCATGAAGAGTTGGAAACAACTAAAGAACAAACAAAAACCCAAACAGGATCATGGAGAGTCAGACACTACTTAACAACAACGAATTATTTAGATCTGACTTTGTGGGAAGAGTGTTTTGTGATTGTGTTCATGCAGTTACTGGACAAGTCACTTAACCCTGTTTGCCTCATTTTCCTCATTTATAAATATATATAAAATGAACTGGAGAAGGAAATAGCAAACCTCTCCAGTATCTTTGCCAAGAAAACCCCAAATGAGGTCATGAAGAGTTGGACACACAACAACAGCCACATTTAAAAAGGTTTCTTCTATATTCTGTCTACTCCCCTCCCTCTTACCCTGGGATAGGTAGACACATGGATCATTGGTCTTAGGGCTGGAAGGTACCTCGGAGTCTATGTGGTCTTCATTTTACAGACAAGGAAACTGAGGACCCACAAGATTAAGTGACTCGATTTGTCTCACAAGCAGAATGTTGCAAATATAGGAGACCTGATTTAGATCATATTCCATCAGCATTTAGTAAGCACCCTGTGTCAAGTTAAGCCCCTGCCCTCAAGGAGCATCCATTCTAATGGGAAGACAACATGTAAATAGTTAGTTATATACAAGGCACACACGCAGAAAGACAGAGACAGAGGGAGAGACAGAGACAGAGGTAAGAGAGATAGATGGGAGGTAACCTCAGAGGAGGAAGTCCCTAAGCATTTGGGGAGACTAGCAAAGGCCCCATGTAGAATGTTGGTTTTGTGTTCCCTGTAAAAGCCAGAGAGCCTAAGAGGCCCAGGTACCAGGTACAGGAGATAGCAAATGCAGAGGCATGGAGACAGGAAAGGGGGCTCTGTGTTCAAGAACTTTCAACAGGCCTCAAAGGGCCAGGCCCTGGTTCTCATGTGGTACATACTCCTAGTACCCCCTCCAAGGGGTCCCACATGAACACAACAGTGTGGTTTAGTGGAAGGAAGGCTGAACTCTACATTAAGAGAGGCCTTGGGTTTAAATCGCAGCTCCAATGCTTGCTGACTACTCAATCTCTCTGAGACTCAGTTTCCTTGTGTGTAAAGTGAAGATCCTAATGCCTGTGGTGCCTACCTCAACCAAACGACAAGCAGTTGTTAAGGGCCAAGCACGGGGCTAGGGGCTGGGGATGCAAAGACAGAAATGAAACTGGCCCTGCCCTAAGGCAGCTTGAAGTCCAGTGGGCTCTCATGAGGACAATGCACAAGAAATACTTCTGGACCCTGAAAGCACCAAACATGTCAGCTGTTGTTTTTCTGAAAGAGGGCTGCCCAGAAAGACCTGGCCCCGGGGACTCTGGAGCCCCACAGTCAACTGTCACCCTTATGGGAACCAGACACTTGTCATACCTGCTCCCAGGGCCCCTGAAGATGGGGTAAGAGCTGATGACGCCACTCAGCGTTTTCCTGTTTGAGTCCAGGGTTGTTGACTCATCCTGAGGAGGAACCTGGGCAGAAGAGGGTCGTGCGCTCCCCTCTCCCCACCTACTCCTCCCCTTCTCCATGACCCCAACCTCTACAACTGGGAATGTAGAGATCAAACAGCAAACATGTACTGAGGCCTCAGTATGTTTATGTTTATAGATGTGGGTCAGGGGAGATATGATACAGCAGCTTCATGTGTTTGAAAGGCTCTCTTCTGAAAGATGAATTAACTGGGGCTGGAGTGTGTGGGTCACGTGAAGGTGACTTGGATGTAAGGTCAGCATCTCCTGCTTTAACATTTGGCTCTGCTTTTTGCTTTCTTCCAGCATGGGCAAGTCAGGTGGTTCAGCGGATAGAGCACCAGGCCTGGAGTCAGGAGGACCTGAGTTCAAATCCAACCTTAGTTACTAGCTGTGTGACCCTGGGCAGGTCATTTAACCCTGTTTGCCTCAGTTTCCTCATCTGTCAACTGAGCTGGAGAAGGAAATGGCAAACCACTCCAGGATCTTTGCCTAGAAAACCCAAGAGAGTAGGAGATGACTGAACAATAAAAAGTTAGCTAACCCCTCTGGGCCTCGATCTCCTCACTTGTAGAATTAGGCTATTGGATGATATGGTCTATAGCAGGGGTGGGGAACCTGCAGTCTTGAGGCCACGTGTGACCCTTTAGGTCCTCAAGTGCGGCCCTTTGGCTGAATCTAAGGCCCCACATTCCCCACCCTGGTCTAGAGCGTGGTTACCAGTTCTAAATTGAGGAGCCCATGATCTTGCCAGTCTAAAATCCCCTCGCTTCCTCCAAAGCGCCCGTCAGGGTCTGTCTCCTGTCCAAAGCCTTTCCTGATGCCCTAGTTGTCCGGGTTCACTCCCACAAAATGCCTTTGTCTATCTTTTTAATTTACTTATAATGATGGGAAGGTAGGGACGAAGGGCAGATGTCCAGTGAATGGACCCAATCTGTGAGCCTGGGACAGAGCCTGACCCTGGTGACCCATTCCAATTAGTCTGCTGCAATCCCGGAATGAATCCCCCTTGTAAATGACCTTGGAGGACACTGGAGCTGGGAGGGCCTGTTTGTACATGATGTGTGCGTGTGTATGTGTGTGTGTTATTGTCCTTGTCCGCTGTGCGTGCACGCACATGCACATACACACCCACACAACACACTGTGGAATGTTAGCCCCTCATGGATTGGACTGGTTTTGTTTTTTCTCTCTTATCTCTAGAGTCTTCCACTTAGTAGAAACTCAAGAAATGCTTGGCAAATTGAATAAAAAAAGACAGAGGAAACCATTTGTGCCAGAGAAGGCAAGGAAGGCCTCAGCCTGCTCTCTCCTTGCTAAAATTCGCCCCCTCCCACTCACAGCATCAGAGATTTCAGACCTGAAGAGACCCTCAGGTCATATGGTCCATGACATTCTTTCACAAATGGGGAAACTGAGATCTGTAGGGGAGAAGTCCTTCAAAGGATTGTAAATCTAGACAGAGCTGAAAAGGCCCTCAGAATTCCTTTGGTCCATTTTAGAGATGAGTAAACTGAGGCCAACAAAGGTGCCCAGGAGCAGCTCTTAAGTGTGAGCATCAGGATTTGATTGGTCTTCCTGACTCCAAACCCAGCTTTCCATCCACTGTGAATCACTCACTGTCTTTATGTACTTAGCTAAATCTTAACGGCACGCAGTCAGGGACCACTCCTTCAGAAATCCCCTCCAAACAGTCCCAGCCCAGAGAATGCTGGGTGTCTGAGAGCAGAATTCCGTGAGGGTCCAAGATCCGCCTCCTGCCCCACCCTGATGCCAGCTCAGATCCTACAAGGCAAGGCCCATTCCCAAGGTCGGTGACTTTTTTAAATCACCGATCCCCGCTCCAGTGGGCTTCACATCGACGTCAGTAGCTGCCCGTGGTCCCCAAGGCTCCCAGGCATCGTTCACCAGAGGCAACTGCATGTCAGCAAATGTTATCGGGCTTGGGGCCCAGGTTGCCTGCCCCCTCACCAGGCAGGTTTGGGGTGCTGGGTTGAAAGGTACCTGGGTGCAGCCTGCCTGCCCCTCCCTGGTGTGATTCTCAGGAAGGTGGAGGGACCTGTTAACCATTTCAGGGCCATCCGCAGCGTCAGACCCCAAGGAGCGAGGAGCCAGTTGAGAGTGGAACGAGAGACCCTCCTTCCTCTGTTCTGTGGAGATCTCTTGAGGGATGGGAGGGCATCTGGGGCAGGTGGTGTGGCCTGTCTGCTGGGCCTGCCTCCCCAGGCCATGTCCTCTCCTTGCCCTGTTTCAGTTGTTTTCCCCATCCTCTGGCAGTAGCTCAGCCCTCCAGGGCCTCGGTTGGTCACGTAGCCAAACCCGTTCTTCCTCCCCTGGGTGCTGAGCAAAGCGGTTTCCTGCCTGGATCAGGCACAATAGGAGGTGGGCGGGACACGGCCAGGCCCATGGGGGACTGGGACCCACCCTGGTTTGGGCACCCCCTCGCCAGCCCTATCCAGGGCCAACTTCTGCTGAGGGTTTGCTCCAAGACTAGAGACGAGCGCATCTCATGGGCAAGGGAGTGGAGGAAAAATGCCCTGCCTTCAGAACACCCAGACACTCCCTGTGGCCTCCACTTTCTACCCATGCGACCTTGGGCAAGTCACTTCCTCTGTAGGGGCCCTAGCTTTCCCAGCTATCAATTGACCTAGGGGTGGGCTCTAAGCAGGGAAGTGCTTGCCAATGTTTAACACCTGGCTCTCTTGGGATGCATGTGCATTGCTAATACTTTCTTAAGTCCAGATGTGTAGTATTTGCTGACTTCCAAGGTGAAAATGTTTGAAGTTTAACAATCGGCTGAAAGTTTAACAATCACCTCTTGCCAGGGAGCCAGGAGTTGCTGGCTCCGGCCCATCCTCTAAGCTACCTTTCAGTCTCAGAGCCCATGATCCTCCAACCAGGGATTAAGGGTCATCTTTCACTTGAGGCCTTTTTCCAGTGATCAATGCTCTCTCCCTATTGATTTGTATATATTCTGTACAGTGAGGTGGTGCAATGAATCACCGCTGGGCCTGGAATCAGGAGTTCAAATCCAGCCTGGGACCTTATTAGCTGTGTGACCTTGGGTGAGTCACTTGACCTCTGTTTGCCTCATTTTCCTCATCTGTGAAATGGGGATGATAACAGCGCCTCCCTCCCAGGGTTGTTGTAAGAATCGACTGAGATAAAGTTGAGCACTGAGCACATTGCCTGGCACACGGTAGACGCTAAATAAAGGCTCTCTAATTGTTTTTATTCTGTATATGTGAGTTTCCTTCCAGCTCTAAGTCTTTGATCCTAAGCTGCATCCCTCAGTCAATCAGTAAACATTTATTAAGTGTCTGCTATGTGCCAGGTACTGGGATAGGTGCTAGGAATGCAAAGACAGAAGGGGACAAACAGGTCTCACTCTCAGGGAAATTAGAAGGTACATACAGCCTCTGTTCTGCATGGGTCTGAGAGCTTAGAATGTAAGCTCCTTGGCAGCAGGGACTGCCTTGTTTCTGATCCTGCTTAGGGCAGCTAGGTGGTACAGTGGATAAAGCACCAGGCCTGGAATCAAGAAGACCTGAGTTCAAACCCAGTCTCAGACATATATTAGCTGTATGGCCCTGGGAGAGTCATTTAACCTTGTTTGCCTTGGTTTCCTCATCTGTAAAATGGGCTGGAGAAGGAAATGGCAGACCCCTCCAGAATCTTTGCCAGGAAAACCCCAAATGGGGTCACAAAGAATCAGATAGGACTGAGATACTAAATGACAACAACGTGGTTTACTTGATAAATTTACTTGATAAAGGCTTGTTGATTTCGATTGAATCCTGTGATCTAATCCATCCTCCACTGTGCTCTCCAGATCATCTCCATAAAGCACGAATGCTGACCGTGTTGCTCTCCTCCAGGGTCTCTCTGCTTGCTGTTCATTGTCCTTTTTGACCAATGACACCACGAGGGAGATGTTATGACTTGCGAGTGAATTAGATTTAAGTGAGGCACGGCTATGCAAAGTCACTAGCCTCACTTTCTCCTCCGGAGCCATCTGGGTCAAGTGGCTAGATACAGATCAGGATGAGTGGAGATGGCCCTGATGTAGTGGAAGACCTTGGCCTTTTGAGAGGGGCCTCCTCTTACCCACTGACTAGAAAGTGTACTCTTGTCCCTGACAGTCAGGGCCCCTCACAACCTACCTCCAACTTGTGGGGGGAGCCTTATCTCATCCTTCTCTTTGGCTGCCATCTTCTTCCTTCCAGCCCAATGGGTCCCATCCTCGCTGCCCCCTCTTTTGCGACTTTAGTCTGCAGTCCCCAAGACTAGAACGGACTCCACTTCTCCCCATCCCCTATCTGTTGAAGTCCCTCCAAGGGAATTTCATGCCTCTTCCTCCAAGAAACCTTCCTTGACCCTTCTATGGGAAATCATGCTCCCCTTGTTCAAATTTCTGCTGGCTTTGCCTAGACCCCTCCTGGGAATTCATCTCTCTCTCTATTGGTTACTGAGATAGGAGGTAAAGAAGGGCTTTCTCTTCATTGGACCCTTCTTCACACCGTTAGTAATGAGAATTTTTGGGCAGTGGGCAAGGGAAGGAGGAAGGGGGCTGTGGGTAGGTGGAGGGAGGGGGCCAGCACAGGTTTCAAGGATGTGTGCCGTGGGAGCAAGAAGAGGAATTCACAGGGGCTAGCCACAGGGTGGGAGTGGGGGCGGAGGGTGGCCAGCTAGAACCCAGTGGAAGAACACGGGGCGGGGGTGGAGGAAGCAGACATGGACACAGACAGGAGAGGATGGGTGACATGTGGGGGTCTGGGACAGACATGCAGGATGGAAGACAGACTTTTGGGGAGGACAGGCAGGCAGAGTGGGACAAAAGTCTCCTTTCTCTGCTCTGAGGTCTCAAGCCAACCTGGCCGAGTCTGCAGTGGTCTCTTCATGTCCATTCTTCTGGTTTCACTTGGAGAGTTTTTTTGGGGTGGGGAGCGGGGGGAGGGAAGGTGGGATAGAAGGCCTGGAGCTCCAAGACGAGGGGCAGGAGCAGAGAGACAGAGAGAGATAGAGACAGAAAGAGAAAGAGACAGACAGAGACAGAGACAGAGAGACAGAAAGAGAAAGAGACAGACAGAGACAGAGAGAGACAGAGACAGAAACAGAGAGAGAGAGAGAGACAGAGAGAGAGCACAGTGTTGTACAGTAAAGTTAGTACAGGTTTTTTTTAGAATGTGGCTTCCTTTCAGAACCCTTTATGCAAAACCGAATTTGCATAAAGCAAGAACTGACTGTTTGCTGTCTCCCTCATTAGACTGTAAGTTTCTTGAGGATAAGGAATGTCTTTTTTCTCCTGTTGAATCCTTAGCTCTTAGCACAGTGCCTGATACAGTTTACAGCTGTTCAATTCTTCAGTCACGTCCAACTCTTTGTAACCCCACGGACCCTAGCATGTCAGGCCCTTCTATCCTTCATCTCCTGAAGTTCATCCAAGCCAAGGGTGGGGAATCTGGGGCCTCTTGACTAAGGCCTTGGGTGCAGCCTTTTGACTAAGTCCAGGTTCTACAGAACAAATCCTTTTATTTAGGGAATTTATTCTGTGAGGTTTGGATTCAGTCAAAGGGTGGCACTCGAGGACCCAGAGGACTACACATAGCCTTGAGGCCACAAGTTCACCACTCCTGGTTCAAGCTCATGTTTGTTGCTTCCAAGGCACTATTTATCTATCTCATTCTCCTTTTGCCTTCAATCTTTCCCATCATCAGGGTCTTTTCCAATGAGTCCTGTCTTCTTATTATGTGGCCAGAGTATTTAAACTTCATCTTCAGTATTTGACCTTCCAGTGAATAGCCTGAATTGATTTCTTTAAGTATTGACTGATTTGATCTCTCTTCTCTCCAAGGGACTCTCAGAAGTCTTCTCCAGTACCATAATTCGAAGATGTTGGTTCTGTGGAGCTCAGCTTTCCTTATAGTCCAACTCTCAGAGCCGTACACTGCACTGGAAAAACCACAGCTTTGACCTTTGTTGTCAAGGTGATGTCTCTGCTTTTGAGTATGTGGCCCGGATTTGCCATAGCTTTCCTTCCAAGTAACAAACGTCTTTTAATTTCAGGACGCAGTCACCATCTGCAGAGATCTTTGAGCCCAAGAATATAAAATCTGACACTGCTTCTATTTTTTCTTCCTCTATTTGCCAGAAAGTGGTGGGACCAGTTTCCAAGATCTTAGGTGCTTGAAAAATGTTTATCGGTTGATTATAGATCAATCGAATTGGATGGAATTGAATTTATCCTTCCGCTTTCTAATGTGACTCTCTAACTGAAGTATCCCCCCATCCCAATCCACACACACACACACGCACGCACGCACGCACGCACGCGCGTGCACAAACACACCCCTTTTCTTTCCATCTCTTTCTGGGCTTCAGAGCCTTAGTATCGCAAGATAAGGTTGAGAATGTGTTATTTCCATATTGCATCTCCTTTTAGAACATAAACACCTTGAGGGCAGGGATTATTTCACTCTTGTTTGTATCTCCTAGGGCTTAGCACAGAATTTGTCACACAGTGGGTGCTCAATGTGTGCTTGTTGATCGATCAGTTTCCAGCACCCCACTTTCTACAGGAGACCTTTCCTAGTCCCCTGGATGCTGGGGCCTTCTCTCAGACTACCCTCTGCCTATTCTGTACCCATCTTGTATGTCCCAGGTTATTTACAAGTTGTCTCCTAATACGTGGACTCCTCATGGGCAAGCATTATGTTTTTGTCCTCTCTGTACCCCTAGATATGATCTGGCATACAGTAAGCTCCCGGAGGGCAGGTTTTGTCTGTCTTTTACTAATTGTATCCCCAGCACTTAACACAGAGTCTGGCACATAGTAGGCACTTAATAAATGTTTATTGGATTCTGTTGAAGGAGTAAATGCAGAGAGTTTTAAATAGCAGACTAAGGTGCTTGATCTTAATTCTGCTGTCTGCCTTCACCCTTTCCCCACCTTTCTCTACTACTCACCCATAGCTCTTCTGCTCGAGTCTGTGTGGCATAGTGGGGAGAACATTTGACTTGGAACTGGTAGGGCTGGATTTGAATCCTGACTCTGTTCCTTATAATCCATGCTATGGTGGGGCTATCATGTGACCTCTCTAAGCCTCATTTTACCCACTTGTAAAATGAAGCTGAGAATATTTGCGCTGCCTACCTCATAGGGTCATTGTTTTGTTTTCACTTGTTTGGGCTCCTTTTCCCTTTTAAAAAAATATAGATATCTTCGGTTTTTATATAATCTTTATTTTGGAATATATCTCTGCCCCTGCTCCCTTCCCAGTGATCCATCCCTTATAATAAAGAATCAGAGAACAAATCGATTCCACAAAATCAACTGATCAACCCACCATCAGTTCAACACCTGAATCTGACAGAAAAGGTGATGTGCTACACCCACAGGCCCCCAGCTTTTCAAAAAAAGGGAGGCCCATTTTCTCAGCAAAGTGTGATGTGAAATGCCTCACACACCTTCAGAGAAGGTCACCCTGTTATGAGGTTTACTTAACTGTTTTACTTTGTTATGAGACCTCTCTCAAAGTGGGAAATATTTATAAGTGTTTACAATGTGAAAACAAAACACATCGATAAAATTTCTGGGAAGATGGCGGAGTAGGTCAGAAAACTTTTGGCTCTCCAAATTTCCTCCACAAAAAAAAAGTCAGAACATGGCCTCAGAGCAGCAGAAATAAACATGGGGTAAAACAGTTGTTCTCCTAAGACAAACTGAGAAGACCCCAAGAAAGAGCCAGCTTCCAGCCGGGGAGGGAAGCCTGCAGCCTGAAGGCTACCTGTGGCCTTCTAGATCCTTAAGTGCAGTTTTTTGACCCAATCCAAATTTTTTCTGTAAAAACTTAAATGTCATGGAGCTACAATAAGGATCACACAAGATCTAGCAGCTACTCTGCTGAAGGACCATAAGTCTTGGAATACTATATTCCATAGAACAAAAGAGCTGGGGTTATGACCAAGGGTAACTTATCCAGCAAAATTAAGTTTAATCATGAATGGGAAAAAAATGGACATATAACAAACTAAAAGACTTTCAAGATTTTGTGACAAAAATCCCAGAACTCAATGGGAAATTTGACATGTAACATCCAAGAGAAATAAGGTAAACAGTAAAGATCAAATATAAAAGATTCAATAAGGTCAAATTGTTTACTTCTTATATGTGAAAATATCATCAGTTCTTTTATGACTTTCATTTATATGAAGGAAAAGCTTGGGCTGAACTGAGTGTGATCGGGGTGATCCTAAAAAAAACAAAACCATAAGGAGAGATAAAAAGAAGTAATTCATACAAATGAGGCAAAAAGGGAAAAAACTGAACAGAAGAAAGCTAGTAGCAGGGAGGGCAGATAGTGCTGGAACCTACTCTCATTGGGAATGAGTTAAAGAGGAATATATCTATATATCTGTATATGTATATGTATATGTATATGTATATGTGTATGTGTATGTGTGCGTATGTGTATGTGTATATGTACATGTACATGTATATGTATATATATTATACATAAACATATATCTTTATGTATAAAAGTCTTCTAAATTCAGAAGGAAATAAGAGGATAAGGGGATAGGAAGGAGGGAGAGGATAAGGGAGAGACTTTTAGAGGGATGTGTAGGTTAAGGAATAGGAAGGCAGGGTAGTGGGTAGAAGTAAAGCAGAGGAGTAAGGAGAGAGAAGGTAAAAAGGATGAGAAGGATAGTGAGGAAAAATAGGAAGGAGAAAAATACACAACAAGCCATCGTTTAGAATGTGAAAGGGACAAATTTACCCATAAAATAGAAATGGATAGCAGATTAAAAATTTGAATTCAACAATATGTATAAAAATGAGAGACACACAAAGATAAAATAAAGGGCATGAGTAAAATTTATTATGTAAAAAAAAGCAGGCGTAGTAATCATGATCACTACATTATGTGTCAGCAATATTATTCAATATAGTTTTAGACCATTTAAAACACCTAGACATTGGTAGCTAGGTGGTACAGTGAGTAGAGCACCGGCCCTGGAGTCAGGAGGACCTTAGTTCAAAATCGGCCCCAGACACTTGACACACTTACTAGCTGTGTGACCCTGGGCAAATCAACTAACCCCAGTTGCCCTGCCTACCACCCTCCAAAAAAAATATTAAAATGCCTAGACATTGTCAAATACCCAAGTATATACCTACCAAAAAACAGACACAAGAACCATGTGAACACAAACATAAAACACTTTTTATACAAAACAAACTCAGTTCTAAATAATTGAAGTAATATTTATTGCGCAAAGATAGGTAAAGCCAATATAATTTTTAAAGGGCAATTTTACCTAACTAATCTGCTTATTCAATGCCATCTCAATTAAATTACTAAAAATTATTTTGCTGAATTAGAAAAAATAATAACAAAGTTTATTTGGAAGAACAAAAGGTCAGGAACTTCAAAGAAACCAGGAGAAAAAAGATGCAAAGGAAGTAGATTCTGCGGTATCAGACTTTAAACTATATTATAAGGGAGAACATTGTTGAAGAGTAAAAAAGGATAATTTCAATTATTTCAAATTAAAATCTTCTAGTATAAATAAAACCTATGTAGCCAAGAACAGAAGGAATGCAAGAAGCTCAGGGAAAAAAACTTTCATAAATTGGGTTGGAATATTGCTGTGGCATATGAAACGATGGCCTGTTTGATTTAGAAAAACATGGGAAGACTTGGACCTATGAAGGAAGATGGTATCAACCTACAGAGAAACAGATGACAAGTGGAAACAAGCATAGTACAGTCTTAATATTTGTATATGAGTATATATGTACATATGTGTTTATAGATATCTAGGTACATGTGTGTATATTATGTATACATATATATATATATATTTCTCCATGCTTAATCGTAGCCTTCTTGGGAGGGGGGAAGAAAATAAAGTAAAAAGTGCACAGCAGAGAACAAAAGAAAACCAACAAGGAAGCAAAGAAAAGCTGGGCAGCTTTGAAAACAGTGTTAGTATTTATTATACATAGGTTCTCTTGAAATGGAAATATATTGTTTTATATTGAATCTTCGGCTATGTGCTGCTGAGTATATGGCAATGTTTTTTTCCCCCATTTTGTGTTTAAGTTTAAAATTAAAGTAAAAGGGAAAAAAGAGGTCACTCCCCCATCATGATCCTCAGTTTCCCATTTATAAATGTGAAGCAATTGGAGTAGATGGCCTGTAAGGAAACCAAAACCAAACAAAAACCCCAACCTTAAAGTATTCTAGACGTGAAAGTTAATTTGTATACTCAAACTTGGGGGGCTGGGAAAAGATAAGGAGATTTCGCATTTGGGGTGGGGGGTGAAGGGCTTTCCTAGGGGGAGCCTTCAGTGGAGGATAGCAGAGGGAAAGGGATCCTAGATACCAGGTAACTCAGAGGCTGTCTTTCCTAATCCTGCCCTCTCCCCATTTCACATGTAAAGGAGCTGAGACCCAGAAAGGTCAGTGACTTATTCAAGGTCACATAGGTTTTAAGTGTCATAAGAGGGATGTGATCTCAGGCCCTCTGACTCCAAAGCCCCTAATCTTTCCACAGCACTGGAGAAGGAGACCAGGGATGGCTCAATCTTGGGGTCTGCCTTTCTGGAAGGTGGGGAGCAACTGGGGAAGGTGGGGATGGAA
The DNA here is from genome assembly GCA_028646595.1 of Phalanger gymnotis. Classification (NCBI taxonomy): domain Eukaryota; kingdom Metazoa; phylum Chordata; class Mammalia; order Diprotodontia; family Phalangeridae; genus Phalanger; species Phalanger gymnotis. The sequence continues at coordinate 12,681 of JAQQSZ010000024.1, read as the reverse complement.
GAATAGATAATGGGAGGAAGGAAGAAGCTTGAGGAGGCAGGAACTGTCCTGTTGGGTCAGTCCCACGGCCCTCCAGCCCGGACTGCTGGCCTCTGAAAAGCCCTGAGGGACAATCTGAAGGACAGCCTGCTCCCAAATATCCCAGCTTCCAAGGATCAGGCATCTAAGAATCTCTCTGGATCTGCACTGGAATCTTTTTTTCCTTTTCACCCTCTTCATCACTAATTTTCATCAATGTACTGGCTCTTTTTAAGCTGTGTCACAGCTTATTTACTGGAAAAGCCCCTTCTTCCAGCTTCCAAGGATCTAACTTCTCTTATCCAGATGAGAGAAAGAAATCTCCCACCACCTCTGTATGCCTATCAGGGAAATCTAGTACCACCTCTGCACGCCTTTCAGAATTTTGTAGATAATGGCCTTTGAAAATCATGTTATCTCTTGAAGTTTTACTTTTGTCCTTTGTAAAATGGGACCAGAGCCATATCCTGTCTCTGATAATTGACTATGTCACCATGAGCTAGTCACTCCCACTCTCAAAGCCCCTGAAAGCCAGTGGGATTTAATTTACAAGGATGTTGTGGAGATCAGAGGAGAGAATGCTATGTAACCTAGCAGTCAGCTAGGTGGTGAAGTGAATCAAAGGCCAGACCTGGAGATGGAAAGACCAGCTCTAAGACTCTGGGCAAGTCACTTAACCTCAGTTTCTTATCTGTACGTTGGGAGTGATAATAGCCCCAACCTGGCAGGGTTGTGGGGAGAATCAAATGAGATAATATTTGTAAAGCTGTTCTGCATAATATCTGGCACATAGCTTGTACCATACAAATGTTTGTTATTATTATAGCGCTTTGTGGGTGATAAGGCATCAGATAAATGCCGTTAGTAGGAGAGTATATGCATGTAAAACGTGGGGGCTGAGCTAGATTCCACTTAACCACCAGAATTCATTAAGCTCCTGCTGTGAGCCCAAGGCTCACAGTGGGATCGAAGATGAAAAAGAAACTAGTGGCTGCCCCGAAGCTAATGGCCCAGGTCCCTCAGAGTCATGCTCCACGGAGGAATGGCATCTGTGTCCAGGGGTCAGGGAGTCTGGGTCACCTTCTCTGGGCAGTGGCTGGGAGGCACTGGGTAGGGCAAGCAGGGCAGGGCAGGGAAGGCCCTGCTGCTTTGGGTTTTGTTTGTCTTTGGGGTTTTCCTGCTCAGCTGGATTTCTAAATTTATCTGGGTAGCACAGAGGCAGGGCAGAGCAGAGTTTCCCGGAGCTATTAAGTAGAACTCAAATGCTAAAACTGGAAGAGGCCTTAGAACAGAGAATGGGAGAACTTAGAACATTAGGGCAAAAGATCATCAGCCGAAACTGGAGGGACTGCTACAGTTAGGACACTGCATGTCAGGGCTGGGAGGGCCCTTAGAATACGGGATGTGAGAGCTGGGAGGGATCTTAGAACACAGAAGGTGAGAGCTGGGAGGGGCCTCAGAACCCAGAATGTCAGAGCTGGGAAAGGCCTTAGAACACAGAAGGTTAGAGTTGGGAGGGCCCTTAGAACACAGGATGTCAGAGCTGGGAGGGATCTTAGAACACAGAAGGTGAGAGCTGGGAAAGTCCTTAGAACACAGGATGTCAGAGCTGGGAGAGGCCTTAGAACACAGAATGCCAGAGCTGGGAGGGGCCTTAGAACACAAGATGTCAGAGCTGGGAGGGCCTTAGAACACAAGATGTCAGAGCTGGAAGGGCCTTAGAACACAGGATGTCAGAGCTGGGAGGGCCTTAGAACACAGGTTGTCAGAGTTGGGAGGGCCCTTAGAATACAGGATGTCAGAGTTGGGAGGGGCTTTAGACCAGAGGTGTCAAACATGAAGCCTGCCACTATATATTAATGCTCCAGAGTGCCACCTCAACCTGATTAAAATGTAATTGGGAAATATTTAATAACATAAATAAAAACACAATGAAGCCTCAATAACGTTTTTAATGACGTCATTCTGGCACCCGCAGGCTCCCCGTGCAGATCTGTGGGCCCTTCCCCAGCTCTTATTTGAGTTTGCCACCACCATCTTAGATCCCTGAGCCAACCTCTTCATCTTACAAAGGAAGTGACTGAGGCCCAAACAGGGAGGACCCCGTGACCAAGTAGAGCTTAGATGCGTAATTTAGAATCATAGAGTTTCAGAACTGGAAGGACCTTTGACCTCATTCAGTTCAATCTCTACCTGAAACAATGCCTGTCTAAGTCACAGCGGACACATCAGGGATCCCGGACTATGATCCCCGGGGAGGGGCACCTGAGACTTCTCCAGGCAGCCCACCCCACAGCAGACAACCCCCTGACGCCGAGCCTCTTTGTACTTCTTAGGCCTCTGCTGCTGCTGGTTCTGTCCTCTGGGGCCACGTAGAAAACTGTCATTCCTCTTTCATGTGGCAGCCCTTCAAGTAAATGATGTAAATGATGACGGTTATGTAACTCTGCCTTGCTCAAGTCTTCCCTTGTCTAGACTTCCCTAGTTCCTTCAATGTATTCAATTAAATAAACATTTCTTAAATGCCTACTTTGTACCAGGCACTGTGCTAAGCACTAGGGATACAAAAAGAGGCAAAAGTTGATCCTTGCCCTCAAGGAGCTTACAGTCTAATGAAAGAGACAACATGCAAACAAATATACAAACAAGCTACATCTAGAATAAATAGGAAATGATTTACAGAGGGAAGGGCCTGGAATTAAGAGGGGTTGGTGAAGGCTTCCTGTAGGAGACAAGATTTCAGCTGGGACTTAAATGAAGCCAGGAAGGTCAATAGTTGGGAGCAGAAGAGGGAGAGCATGGGGGACAGCCGGAGAAAATGCCCAAAGCTGAAAGATGGAGTGTCTTGTTCATGGGAACAGCCAGAAGGCTGGTGGCACTGGATTCCATGTCCGTCACATCCTGATGGTCCTCAGCTGGCCTATCTAGGACTTGTCAACGCCCTTCCACAATTATGGTACCCACAACTCAGTGATATAGATAGAGTCTATCCATACTCGAAGCTCTTGAGTCAGGGTGACTGCAGCCCTAGGAGAATACTGGAATTGATGATCTGAAGCTGGGAGGGCTCCCCAGAGGCCGGCTGGTCCTGTTTTTACAGTTTAGGAAGCTGAAGGCGAGTCAGGTGACTTGCACAAGGTAGTCAGTATCAGAATCAGGACTCGAACCCAGGTTATCTGGCTCCCAATCCCGAATTCTATGTATCTAGTAACCCTCATTAGCTTCCAAAGTTAGAGTTAGATGTTGCTGGCATATGAACTCACGGAGGTCTTTCCATTCCAGACCAATCAATCAGGGCTTGGCAGAGAATGCAACTGGGCAGGAGTTAGCCAAAGGCTGGGCCTTCTGGAGGCCAGTGCTTTCAGGGACAGAAGGGGAGGTCTGGGGCTAAAAAAATTCTCTCTTGATTGAACATAGTGTCCTGCCCTGGGCTCATTCAGCCGCCATATTTCACCCTCTACTGGTGTAACCAGAGCAGTGCACCCCTCCCAAATCACCCCGTTCCTCTCACCATCCCAGTAATAACACCCTGGATTTATAGAACACCTTTCTTCCAGAGAGCTCAAAGCACTTTCCCATCTATGATCTTTCCCGGCCTCAGACCATTCCCAGAGGGGAGGGAGGGTCCAATGTTCCTCTCCCCATTTTACAGAGAGAGGAAAACTGAGTTCTATAAAAAAGTCTCTGATGAACTTAATCCCTCATAGAGAGTCAGTAATGGGGTGTGAAAGAGAACCCAGGCCTTCTAACTTCCAGAAGGATCCTAGGGGACATGAGATGAGTGGGAGGAGAAAGTAAAGCTCAGAGGTCAGTGTGGTTTGAGTGAAGGTCCAGTATTAGAAGTCAGGAGATTGTGGGCAAATCCATGCCTCTTTGGGTCTCAGCTTTCCCAGTGGTCCTGCCACGACTGCCTCCCAGACACAGGGGGTTGGGCACCATGAAGGAGGAGGACTAATTCTTTACCATAAGCATTTCTAGAGCACTTGGGGGTTTCCAATGCCTTTGTCACCACAAGTTTGTGAGGGAGGTAGTGCAGTCCCATTTCACTGACAAAAAAACTGAGGCCAAGGAGTGAAGTGATTTTCTCAGGATCACACAACTAGGGACAGTCGAGGGAGGGGCTCTGAATCCAGGTCTCAGAGTCCAAGTATATGCACTTTTGACCATATCATGTTCTCCATTGAATCCTGGCTTGGGGCAACCAGCAGGGTGGCATGGGTGTGTATGTGTGTGTGTGTGTGTGTGTGAGAGAGAGAGAGAGAGAGAGAGAGAGAGAGAGAGAGAGAGAGAGAGAGAAAGAGAAAGAGGGAGAGACAGAGACAGAGAGAGGGAGGGGCTCTGAATCCAGGTCTTCAGAGTCCAAGTATATGGCGCTTTTGACCATATCATGTTCTCCATTGAATCCTTGCTTGGGGCAACCAGCAGGGTGGCATGAGTGTGTGTGTGTGTGTGTGTGAGAGAGAGAGAGAGAGAGAGAAAGAGGGAGTGGGGAGGGGGGAGGAGAAGGAGAGAGGGAAAGAGAGAAAGGAGGAGAGGGAGGGGGGTAGGGAGACAGAGAGAGACACAGAGAGAGCACACAACTGTCATCCTAGAAATTCCTTCTGGGTCCCAGGATGATAGAATAGGAAGGGGAAGCAGATATTACCTAGTTCAAACCCTTCATTTGACTGATAAGGAAACTAAGGCCTAGAGAGTCTGTGTCTTCCTGAAGGTTACACAACTCATAAGATGTAAACAGCTGGTGCAGCAGAAGTCTGAAGAAAGAGGACCTGGCTTCAACTCTCCGCTCTGCCACCTACAGCCTCTGTGACCTTAGGCCTCGGTTTCCTTGTCTGTAAAATGAAAGGGTTCAATTAAGTAAATGAACTCTAAGGTCCCTTTCAGCTATAAAATCTATGACCCTAAGTCACTTTTCTTCCTTGGGTCTCAATTCCCTGACCTGTAAAATGTAGTATTTAGACTATCTGGTCTCTTCCAAGCTCTCTATGTTTGACATAGCAATCTGTTTCTAAGTCAGATCTGAGAGCTCATGAGGGCCTAAACCATGGCGGTCATGAGGGCTTGAACCATGGTGGTCATGAGGGCCTAAACCAGGCTGGTGGCCCTGTGAATGGGGAGAGGGGAACGGATGCAAAAGATACTGTAGTCTTGGTAACATATTGGAAACAGGGGGTGGGGAGAATGATTTAATCAACCAACAAACACCTATTAAGCACTTACTACTTTTGAGGCCTTGTGCTTGGCACCGGGGATACCAAGACATAAATGAAAACCATTTAGAGGTTACAAACGTGAGTGACTGGAAGGAACAGAAATAAGGAAGGAGGGGTGAGTTTCAGAGGAGGAAAAAACAAGTTCTTTCTTGGACGTGCAGGTTTGAGACGCCTACAAGACATTCGAGAAGACATAGCCAGTAGGCAGTTGGAGATTTGGGAGAACTCTGAAGAAAGCACTGGAGACATGCAGTAGATTAAGAGGTCATCTCCATACAGGTGACAGAGACCAAATCCTGAGAGCTGATGAGACTACAGACTAGGGTGTAGAGAAAAGCCAAGACAGCCTAGGACAGAGCCCTGGGGCACACTCCCACTAAGGAGATAGGACATGGATACAGTGGAGATAGATGAAGGATTGGTTTTGGTTTTGCTTTCTTTTGCTTCTCCAGCCTTTCTTTGTGCCTGGCATTCAGTAAGTGTTTAATAAATGCTCTTAGATTGTTGCTTGATGGCAGAAAAACCAGGATAAAGCAGTGTCTTGAAAACTCAGGGAAGAGAGAGTAACCAAGAAGAAGGAAGGGATGATCCTTCATAATGTGAAATCCTGCAGAAAGCTGGAGAAGGATGAGTGGGTGCCAAGCTGCAGCCACAAACAGTTGCCAGGGCAATAGCTGGGGGCCAAAAGTACCCTCCTAGATTTCAATAGGAGTCTTTCATCACTACTCCCTGGAGAGTGAGGGTTCTACCATCAGTCAGTCAGTCAGTCTGTTAATAAGCATTCATTAAGTGCCTACTATGTGCCAGGCCTTGTGCTAAATGCTGAGGATGCAAAGAAAGGCAAAAGACAAGAAAGTGAGTCCTTAAATGTTGGAGAGGCCATGTTTGTTGTTGTCTTGTGCTGCCCCCTGGTGGACACCTGAGTTCTGACAAAGGATTGGAGATGCTTCCTTCTGTGTGAATGAAGAAAGCCTAGAAACCGAGGACTCAGCATCCATAGCCCCTGTACTCATAGGCAGAGTAGGTAGGTGGATGCCTTGATAGGGGCCCTTGGGGAGGCAAATGACTAGTCTACTTAAAATCCCATCATCAGAAGATTGTTCTGAACTGGAAATCATAAGTTAACTCTTATCTGTATGAGTTGTCTCACTTTTGTGTTTGCAACCCAGCTCCTAGCACCTAGTAGGCACTTTATAAATGCTTTCTGTCTATATTCATATATTGCTCTCTTCACAACAACCCTGTGACTCAGGCTGGATAGATATTATGAATCCCATTTTGCAGATGAGGAAACTAGGCTTAGAGATTGTAAATGACTTGCACATGGTCACAAAGCTGTCAGGTGTCAAAGACAAGGATTGTTGCTGGTTTTGCTGAGCCATTTAGGTCATGTCTGATTCTCTGTGACCCCATTTGGGGTTTTCTTGGCAGAGATGCTGGAGCGGCTTGCCATTTCCTTCTCCAGATCATTTTACAGATGAGGAAACTGAGGCAGACAGGATTAAGTGACACATCTTCCTGAGTTCAAATCCAGCCTCAGACACTAGTCAAGTGACCCTAGGCAAATTACTTAACCCTCTTTGCTTCAGTTTTCTTATCAGTAAAATGAGCTGGAGAAGGAAATGGCAAGCATTTAATAAATGCTTGTTGATTGACTGACTTTTGGACTCTAAGGACAATCCTCTATCCACCATTCCATCCTCTCTCCAATATCAAACACATACAAAGTAGATGCAAAATAGCATCTTTGTATTTCTTGTAGCAAGGGTAGAGGGAGAGGAGTGGGTACAGCACTGACAACTGTTGGAATTAGGAATTGGCCTCACCTGTTGCTCCATCATTCTCCTCTGTGCCTTTGTAAGGCTGCCCTTGATACTGGAATGCTCTGCCTCCTAATCTCTGTCTCCTGGAATTCCTTGCTTCTTGGCTTCCTAAGTTTCCTCCAGCTGCTAGAGATTTCCCCCATCCTCAAGGTTACCTTGTTTGATATACATACATGCATGTATGTGTATATATTTGTGTATATATGCATATATATATGAGGCAAAAAGGGTTAAGTGACTTTCCCAGGGTCACACAGCTAGTAAGTATCTCAAATTTTGTATATGTTTTTATGTGTAACACTCTCTGAGTTCACTCTCTCCAGCTCCCACTGACATTGGCCGGTTGGGTCCTCGGAGGATGGTTGATTACCCCTCCCCAAAGGAGGCTGGAATTTCAGGTACTATAACTCCTGAACCCTCCATCTCTTGTGCTTTCCATTATCAATCAATTCCTTGACGCCAATAACAAGAAGGGTAATTATAAAACAATTCCCTGCCCTCCCTACCAGAGGGCACTTTGCCCTTACCTACACAAAGTCCCTGTTTAAAGCACAAAGACACACTAGGAGCTCAGATAGTTCAATACTCCTCGTCCTAGGAGATCTTTTTTTTCCTTGAGTGTCCTCAGGAAGCTGTCTTGAGGTACAGTTGGGCTCCCAGCATCCTTTCCTCTTAGAAGTTAAGTTCCTTGAGGATAAACGCTTGCTGATTGACTGGCTTCTGGACTCTAAGGACAATTCTCTATTTAGCTTTTGTCTTTGTGTCTTAACGTTCTTAATAAATGCCTGTTGATTGATGAATCCTCCCACTAGGGCTTTGCCCCTTCTATGAAATAACTTTGTATACATTTCATATTTCTTTTTCATCTGTGCCAAGACTGTCACATGCCTTCCTTTATTTCATGGCCTCCAGGGCCTTCCCCAGTGACAGGCCCTTGCATGGTGACCTCTGGAATGCCTATGCCATAATTAACAGTTATTTTCATTTAAAATATCTTCCTTTCTTAATGCCTCCTCTTTTGGCGCTCACTGAAACTTGGCTCCTTCCTGATGCCGTTGGTTCCTTCTACTTCCCCGTACTTTCACTCATATCCCCAAACTGGTGATGGTAAGAAAGTGGAAATCATACTTATTTCCCATGGCTACTTCCAGATTCTCTATCTACAGGCATAACTCAGCCATTTCTCCTTTCGGGTTCATGATATCCAAATTTATCAACCAATCTCAATCCTCAATTTTATTATTTATCAACTGCCAGGGTGTTTTCCTTCTCTTCCCAAAGCACTCAGAAAACTCACAGGCTTTCCCTCTACTATGACTCCTTAGGTCAAACTTCACTATACATATAGGTGCTCCCTCAGAAACCCCAACTTGCCTTAGTCTATTCAATTTCCATGACCTACTCCTCCATTCCACCTCAGTTACACACAGGGGATAGCTATAGCCTGGAGCGTGCCATCACTTACAAGTATTTCATTTCTGTATTCATGAACTCTGGTATTCCTTTATCTGACCATGATATTTTAGCACCCCAATCTTACCTAGGCCTTAAAACTGTTAAACCCATTCTTTCCTGTAGCTCTTTCCCAGGCCATCACCACAGTCTCCTCCATTCCCTAACTCAGTCTTTGGTGAATTGATTCAACTCTACACTTGCATCCCCCTTATTCTATTGCTGATCATAGCTTGGTAAACCCCAACCCTACATGCCTCTCACCACCCACTGTCTTTGCTTCTCTTCACATGCTGCTGAACAGAGCCAGAAGAAGAATCATGAAACCATGCCAACTGGGGCCACTACAAATTTATGTTATCTAATCTAAACTGGGCTGTCACTGCAGCAAGACATTATTCTGCCCCTCCCTAATTGATTCACTATCCTACTCTCCACAATTGCTTTCCAAACCTTCTTGTCTTCCCTCTGGCCTCCCATGGCATCCTCTGCTCTCTCCCTCTTTGCTGAGAACCTTGCCTCATCCCTCACCATAAAAATTGAGACTATTTGCTGAGAGTTCTTTTTTCTCCCCTTTTCATCTTGCATCACTCAGACTTCTTCCCCTACCATGTCCTCCTTCACCACTGCTCATTTGAAGATGTGGTCCAAGCCCACCACATTCACCCTTTATCCCATCTCCTTCTGCCTTCTCCAGCAGATTATCCCTTCTATCTTCCCCATTCCCTCTCTTATCTGCAACCTCTCCTATCTACAGGCTCCTCCCCCATTTGTTGCAAACTTGCCTGTTTCTTCCATCCTTCAGAAATCTTTATTTCATCCTATCGATCCTATCATCTATCATCCCAGTATCTCTCTTCCCCTTCTTTAATCAACTTTAGAAAGTTGTCTACACAGAGGTGGGTGGTTCATCTGTTACTTTGCTTCTTTTTTTCTGGCAAGGATAATGATCTGTGGACTGCAAAGGACAGAATGAATACAGCTAATTGGAAGTTGAGAGCCACAGAGATAATAAGAGCACATTTAATTGTGCTCGATGAGTTCAAGTTGACTGGCCCAGATGCACTTTATCCTCTGGGACTGAAAAAACTGGCAGATGTGATTGCCAAACCCCTGAAAGTGACATTTGAAAGATTGGGGGAATGGGCAAGACTGGAAAGAAGGAGGCTAGGTTATGAAGGTCTTTGAATGCCAGACAAGCATCTTGCATTTGCTCCTTGAGGCAATAGAAAGCCAGTGGAATTTATTGAGTGGGGATGTAATGTAATCCAATCTGCATTTTAGGCTTTGACAGCAGAGTGGAGGATGGCTTGGAGTGGAGAGAAACTGGAGGTAGGCAGATCCCCCAGTAGGCTAGCGCAATAGCCCAGATGTGAGGTGATAAGAGCCCTCACCAGAGTGGTAGCAGTGTCAGAGGAGATAATGGGGTGTGTATAGGAGATGTTGCAAAGATGAAATTGTGATGGCTTTGGCAAAAGCTTGGATATGGCAAGGTGGAGGAGGGGGAGAGGTGAAAGAGAGGAGTCTAGGATGACTCCAACGTGGCAAACCTAGGGACCGAGGAGAATGGTATCATTCTTTATGGTAATAGGGAAGGCAGGGATTGGGGAAAGGTTGAGGGAGAAACATAGTGAGTTCTGTTTCGCACATATTGGGTTTAAGAGTCTACTTGACATCTAGTCTGAGATGTCTGAAAGGCAGTGGGAGATGTGAGACTGGAAGTCAGCAAGGAAGTTAGGGCAGGATAGGGAGATCTGAGAATCATCAGCATAGACATAGGGATTAAATCTATGGGAGCTGATGAGAGCACCAAGGAGAGGTAATTTTGATAGAAAAGAGGAGAGGGCTCAGGAAAGAACTGTGAGGGACACCTACGGTTACCGGTTATGATTTAAAGGAGGATCCAGAAAAGGAAACAGAATGAGAGGTCAGAGAGGTAGAGAGTAAACCAGGAGAGAGCAGTGTGTCCCAAAAACCTAGAGAGAAGAGAGAGTCATGGAGGAGAAGATGATCAAAAATATCAAAGGCTACAGAGAGAGCAAAGAGAAAGAGAAGTGAGAAAAGGCCACTGGATCTGGCAACTCAGATCATTAGTAACTTTGGAGAGGGTTTTTGGTGGAATCACAAGGTCAAAAGCTAGATCGTAAGGGATTAAAAAGAGAAGAAGAAGAAAGAAAATGGAGGCATTGATTCTAGATAGCCTTTTCAAGGAGTTTGGCTACAAAGGGCAGAAGAGATATAGAACAACAAATAGTTAGTGGGAATGGAAGGATCGAGTGAGGGCTTTTCGAGGATGAGGGAGATAAGGGCATGTTTGTAAGCAGTAGGAAATGAGCCAGTGACAGGAAGAGATTGAAAATGAGTGGAATAGTGGGGATGACAGATGGGGCAATCTGTTGCAAGAGATATGACAGAATGGGATTGTTTGAACAAGTAGAGGGTAGCCTTGGTAAGGAGGAAGGCCACCTGTCACGTGAGACAGGGGTGGAGGAGGAGATAGTGGCAGAAGGCACCTGAGTGATAGGAGATGAAGAAGGGGGGAGAAGAGGGAGTTCACGGAGAATGACCTCAATTTTACCTGTAAAGATATGAGGCAAAGTTCTCAGTGTGGTGGGGAGGGGTAGCCATGAGAGGTTTGAGGAAGGATGAAAAGGTTTGGAGGAGCTGCTGTGGAAAATAAGATAGTCAGTTGATAAGGGAGATCTAATGAGATTGCCTGGTAGCAGTAGATTGAGATTGCTTACCATAAATTTGTTGTGGACCCAGTCAGAGCAGTTGTGCGATTTTCTCCACCTTTGTTCAGCAGCATCTGTGGAGGAGTAATCCAACAGTGAGGCTGGACTGGGTGTAATCAGAAATATGATAAGGGTGCTAGGGACTCAAGAGAGGAGGACAATGTAGAGTTGCATTGGTTCACCAAAAAGTCAAGATGAGGAGAAGAGGGGAGGGTGGCCAGTGTAGAAGAACTGACCTGGGAGGAAGTGAGGTGTCAAGGGATTTGAGGTCATGGTGCAGATGAAGACTAGAGTTATATAAGGGGAAACACTTAAGATGAAGGCTAAGGTTATATAAGGGGAAATATACAACTAGGGTTATATAAGAGGAAGAAGTGAAAAGCCAATAGATTATGGTCAGATAAGGAGATTTCAGAATTCTTGAACATAGAGATCATACATTTGCAGGTGTTGGCAAGATCAAAGGTATGACCACCTTTGTGTGTGGCTGAAGTTAGGTGTAGGAGTACCTCACAGGAGGTGAGTAGGTTGAGGAAGTGAGTCATTAGGGTATTCGAGGGAGAATCAATATGTATGTCGAAGTTCCCTAGTATAAGGGCTGGAGTTGGGGAGGGGAGAAAAATTGTAAACCAGTTATCAAATCCATTGAGGAAGGAAGGGGAGTGACCTGGGGGGAGGATGGTCTGTAGACAACAGCTACCAGGATTTTGATTGGATGCTAGGTGTAAGTAGCATGAATCTCAAAGGCAGAGAGGTTACTGAGTGATGGAGGAAGAGAAAAAACCTGGAAATGGCAATGCAGAGCAGGAAATACCCCAACTTCCCCATGTTAACCTGTGAGCCAAGGAGAATGAGCAAAGCTGCAGCCAGTACTGAAAAGCATGGGCAGGGAAGCTGTGTCATTAGGGGGAAGCCAGGTTTCAGTAAACATAAAACATAAATTACACAGGTTAACAGAAAAGGAAATAAAATTTCTAAATAACCCCATCTCAGAAAAAGAAATTGAGCAAGCCATCAGTGAACTCCCTAGGAAAAAATCTCCAGGGCCAGACGGTTTTACATGTGAATTCTACCAAACATTTAAAGAACAATTAATTCCTATACTTTGTAGACTATTTGGGAAAATAGGTGAAGAAGGAGTCCTACCAAATTCATTTTATGACACAAATATAATACTAATACCCAAACCAGGTAGAGTCAAAACAGAGAAAGAAAATTATAGACTAATTTCCCTAATGAATACTGATGCAAAATTTTTAAATAAAATATTAGCAAAAAGATTGCAGCAACTTATCACCAGAATAATACACTATGACCAGGTAGGATTTATTCCACGAATGCAAGGCTGGTTCAATATTAGGAAAACCATTAGCGTAATTGACCATATCAACAACAAAACTAGCAAAAACCATATGATCATCTCAATAGATGCAGAAAAAG